>JABEVN020003797.1:0-16858 GCA_013146195.2 Codonopsis lanceolata | reverse complement strand
TTTGGGTAATGGTATCATATCCCTTATACATGAATTGTTTCACAAGTGCTTAAGTGAATAACGTGCTTGGTGAATGGATATGATATGATGTTTGTTTTGGTTTCTTACATGTTATACTTAATAGATAACATATTGATTAATGTTGTTAAGCATATATGCTATCACATAGATATTATTGGAATGTGGTTTTATGCCAAAGGTATAAATCATTATTGTTATTAGTTTGTATGCCTTGACATGAATATTATGGGAAGACTATGTTATAATAATAACATAAATTACGTTGTTAAGCTAATATGCTTTATCATGAATATCATTCGGATATGGCACTATGTTAAAGCGGGAATTATTGTTGTTAAGTTTATATACCTTGACATGTAAGTCATTGGAAGGTTATGTTATACGATAACATGAGTTATGATCGTTGAGCATAAAATGCCTTGATATGGATTTTAGAGAGATGTTATACTATAATGATAACATGGTTATTTAATGTTGAGCATGGATGCCATAGCATGACTTTATATAAGGTTATTTCATGGCGATAGCATGATGTGATTTATGATTGAGCATTATGCCATGATAGGAAGTTATGGTTAGTAACTTACTAAGTCTTTATGACTTACTTTTTATGTTGGTTGTTTTTCCTAGATCCGAGCAGGCGTCGGATCCAAGTAAATCGAAGATTGCATTGACAATTATTTACGGCAAGGTTGCTACTTAGATAGTTTATTTGTTTTGGTGAGGTCGTTGGGAAAGATGAAGTTATGTAAACTTCATGTTGGGTAGCAACCTAAATGTGAATTGTGATATTTGTAATTATTTGTTTAGCCTATTCTTTTGGTAGCCGACGAGTAGTAGTCGTCTTTGGGTGTATATTATGGTTATGATTCGATGCTTACTTGTTGTTGGTACTTATCATTTCGGTACATGTATTATTGGTAGCCGACTTGTATTAGTCGCTTGGTAAAATTGGTGAATATGTTTAGCATGTTACATTGCTAGTTAAGTATTATGCTTGTTCTCAGGCATGTTTGTAGCCGTTGAGTTGTTAGACTAGAGTCTTAGACTTAGTGTAATGTTGGGTTCAGTGGCCAAGCCGTAGATGACTTGGTTTATTTTATGCTCTATATTGAATTGCATAACGGGGGAGTTTGTTCTCGTGCCCAATGTTTGCGACACGAATTAATTTTTGGAGTAGAGATTAACTATCTCTTTGGTTGTTTTAGTTTAAGCTTGTTAGCTCGGGCGCCCTTTAGCCACCGTTATAATATATTTTGCTTCGCGTATGTTTTGAGTTGTCGGTGTATATGCCGTTATGGCCTACCCATTATTTGTTACTTGTTTGTTGTTATTTGCTTTCAGGCGGCCGACCTTGGGATTTCGTCTTGGGATTCGAGTTAGGGTCGTCACAGTGTTCTCTACTCTTCTTTGGGAGTTATGGAAGGAAAGATGTAATTCTTTTTTGAGAATATACGGATGTAAGCTCGAAATCTCCACCAGATTTTGAGCCCCAAGCTTTTCAGGTGTTGGCAAGCGAGAAAATACCGAGCCCGCCTTCGGCAGATGGGGCCGGCAACAATCAGTCCAAGAAACCCAATGGCATTTCTTCTTACCATCGATGAAACCCGAGAAAAAATTAGGCGACATGCGATTGAAAGCCGAATGAGCGAGAGACAGGGGGATCGATAGAAGCAAGCTGGAACATCGATATGGTGAAGAACATGATTGATTAAGGTGATGCGACCAGTAGAGTTAAGGAGCGAGCCCATCCATGAATCGATTTTGTGTTGAATTTTGAGAATAAGAGGATCAAAAATCTGCTTTTTTCTTCCTTCCAAATATATAGGACAGCCCAGGATAAGTGAAGGGAAAGTTACCTTCTTGAAACCCCAAGATGCGAGCAATTGAAGAAGAGCGGTGGCATTGTTGGGAGCAACAAAGAAAGAAAGCTCTTTGATTTATTAATGATCGCTTGAGACATAGCCTCATAAGCTGAAATTAAATCATGATGAAGGAGGAGGGAATGCTTGCTACCATTACAAAAGATGACAATATCATCGCAAATGCGAGGTGAGAGATTATGGGGCAGCCACTTACGGTGGAATAGACAACTCTTGGATCATTTCGATGCAGATTAGCAAGGTGACGGCTTAGGACTTGACCATGAGAATGAACAAGCTAGGAGATAAAGGGGTCTCCTTGCCGAAGACCTTGAGTAGAAGGAAAAAATCCGATGGATTCCCCATTAAGAAGGACAGAAAACCAATTACGGACAAGATCGCGAGATAAGATCAATGAATATTTCATGAAAGCGAATTCTGAAGAACCCGTATGAGGAAAACCCGAGGAGACCCGATCAAAAGCCTTAGCCATATCAAGCTTGAGAATAATATTGGAACCGGTAACTTTCTTACGGATGTGTGTCATCATTTCTGGGCTAGGAGAATATTGTCTTGAATGATTCTCGCCTTTAACAAAAGCACTTTGATTTTCCATAATAATGGAAGGCAAGATAAGAGAGAGGCGGGAAGAAATAATCTTGGAGATGACCTTGGAATTAAAGTTGCACAAACTTATAGGTCGAGGTCCTTAAAAGATGTAGGAGAAGGAACTTTCGGGATTGTCACAATGAGCGTGCTAGACCAAGCCTTGGGAAAGGTAAATCTGAGAAAAAGTGTGATAGCCTCGCGAAATCGATCGATAATATCAGCCAGCAGGTATAAAAATGACCGGAAAAACCATCAGAGCCAGACGGCGGCACTATCTCCATTCAAATCAAAAGCGCTTTCTTAATCTACGAAATATCGGGCGGGCGATTAACATAGTATTCCAATCTTCGGATATGAGGCGGGGAATAACATCTATATTAGGATCGGATGTAGGGGCATCGGAGAGAAGGCCAGGAAATAACGTATAGCAACCTCTTTGATATCCGATTTTTATCCAAATGAGTCCCATCAACGTCATGGATAGAGTGGATAAATAGACGGCGTTGAGATTGACGAACTGAAGCATGAAAGAGTTTTGAGTTTCCTTGGCCTTCTTTGAGCCACTTAATCTTGGATTTTGACGCCAAAAGCTTTCTTCTCGATTAAGATGGAGGCGTAGACAAGCTTGAGCTTCCATGAGATTGGAGCGATTCACATCTGAATTATTAAGGTCATACAAGAGCTCCTTTTCAAGAACATCCTCCTCGGCTCTCCTAAGGTTATCAAAAATGTTGCCAAAAGAATTTTTGTTCGGATCCTCAAAAGCAGTTTTAGCGCGAAGCTTCTTAGCAAATTTAATCATGGGAGAACCAAGTTCAATTTGAGACCAGGAATTATTGACAATATCTATGAAAGAGGGGTGGGAAGTCCAGATATTGAGAAATCGAAAGAAGAGGGGCTGGATGGAATAGTTTGGGGAATGGAAGCAAGTAAGGGAGAGTGGTCGAGCAGTCCGATTCAAATGCTGAATTGTGGTTCCTTGGAATCTATCCGGCCGGCTTGTATTGCCTAAAACTTCGGTCAATGCGTTCCATGATGGTAGCATTAGCGTCTTGTTTATTCCACCATGTAAAGTCTGAACGAGAATATCCCAAATCAAGAAGACCGGAAAGCGAGATACGAGGCTTGAAATTCCACCACCTATGCGATCCCAACCATTACCTCGGATTTCTCGATGGGTCAAGAATAATATTGAAATCCCCTCCAGCCAACCAAGGGTCATTTGATATCACGGGAATGGATATGGAGAAGGTCATCCCATAAATCTTGACGGTCTCGAAGGTCGCACCTCGCATAAATGCGAGGAAACAAAAGCATGAGAAGACCGGGTAAAATCTTTGAAGTTTAAGAGTGATCTGTTGGGATGAATCACATAGAATATTACAAGTGAAACATGATTTGACAAAAATCAAATGGTGCTTGAGGATTTGAGTGAGAGAACACGAAGTGAAGCTTCTGGAGATGTCTTTGAATTTTATCAACGACTAGTTTTGGTTCAAAAATAGCTAAAGAGAAATTTGATGATTCTTGATCGAAACTTAAGGCGGTGATAGTAGGATCATTACCTATACAGCGGACATTCCAAAATAGGGCTTTAACATCCATTAGAAACATTGGTGTTGGAGCTTTTGGAGGCTTTGAGCTGAGAGCGAGTTGTCCGTCGATCGGGGAATATGGTGTTTAGGCTTTTTGAAGCTTCAGTTTAGAGCATCAAAGGTGCAAAGATCGGAGTTCATCCTCTTCTTCCAGAATATTTAGAGCAACAAATTTATTCGGCGAGAGAATTGACGGGGAATGGGATCCATTCGTCTTACGTGAAATCATCGGAAGTAGGCAAGTGACAATTATTAGCATTGGTTTCCTCATTTGTTGGATCACAACCAGTACAATGGGACTCGATATTTTCATTCGAATTATGTGAGGCTTCATGCAAGTTTGAGTCGGGTGAGGTGGGTCTTGGTTTGAATTGGTGGTAGTATGGGGCTTGGGTCGTCTCTCGCATTGAAATCATCTGTCTCTCTACAATCTTGACATTAGAGGGATCATTGTTTAGAGCTATATCGGGTTGTTTTTAAGCTAAGCGAAGGATCGAAGAGCGTGGGGGCTGTTTCCTTCGAGAAGTATCATCCTTTTTTTGGAGTCCATCGGCCGGTAGGAGTAGAGAAGTCTTGGTGAAGGTTCCTTGGCCGAAAGGTTAGGGTTAGGGTTAGACAAATCGGGATGCTTGATGCGGCAAGTAAGTTCTTGGTGACCTTGTCGCACGGTGAGTGCAATAAAATGGCTTATTCTCGGCCTCTACCTTTTGCCAAAAGCGGGGAAAGCACCGCCACAATCAACCCGGACACGAGTTGGGCATGGTTTCAAGAGGTCGATTTCCACGCAAACACGGGCAATGCTAGGTGACAGATTTATAGTAGGTGGTCAAGCATCAACGGTGCCAAAAGAGCTGAGAGAAAAGAGGGCAGATTTGTTAAGCGGATGAATAGGCAAACCGGGGAGAAAACCAAACCGGGACAATTGAGCTCTCAACATCGGGGCGAAAGTCGGGAGTCCATTTAAATACTCGCATAGGAAAAGCGGCCGAGATACCACCGATCTTTGATCCAAAGGCGTTGATAATCCTCGTCACATTGAACTTGGATCGAGAATATGTTTCGTATCGAGATGCCCCAAAGACGGGTGTCTTTAAACCAAAGGTATTAAAATGCTTTTGGTAGCCTCCATTGAAGGGCGACCATGAGAAAACTTGCCAACGAGGGCAAGACGGAAAGGCCGAGCGAAGGAAGCGATTTGGTCCAATTTCTTGATCTAAATGCTCCCAGATCTCATCCTTCGTTTCTTCTTGGGCGGCTCTCACATTTGGTCCCGTATGCTTAATTCTCGTTCTATTCTTGAGCCCTATATCAAATGGATAGTTGGCGGAGGTGATTGTTCCATCGGCATGATATCGCTCGGAAATTCTTGCATTGAGAAACCGCCGGCTTGCTCTATGACATGTGTTCGGGATATTTTCCAAAATGTCCTCGGTTTTCTAATAACAGCCGCCTGCCTCCATCATTCATGGAATCAGCTCTCATTGTGTCTCGATTATTGATGAAGGCGACCGACTGTTTGGTCTCTTTCACCTAAAGGGGTTTTTCTATCTCCTCATTTGTTTCCCTCATTTCTCCTCCAGGTCCTTCTATGCTCTCCTCTAATTTCATTTGGCATAGGAATCGCCGAGCATATCGGCATCTTCCATTGGAGGCTCTTCCAAAACGGTGCCTTTAGATGAGGCTTTATGGTGCAAAGGAATCGACTTGCCTCTAAATGCCATTGCTTGTCTTTTGAGCTCTATAGAAACTTTTGATCACGTGTTTCTACAAAGCCCCTTATCCAAGATTATTTGGCAGCATTTCCATAATATGTTTGGCATTCCGTATCAATCCCTCTCTTTGAACCAAACTTGCTTTGCTTGGTGGTTACATGGAAAATCCACTATATTCTCTATCCTTCCCTCTACTCTTCTCTGGCATTTATGGAAGAACCGTAATTTGCTTTTCGAGAATTCCGGTCTTCCTCCTTTGGTCATTATTAAGAATATTATCCAGGATATGAAGAACATCATGATTTCTGCCGGTCACCATGTTTCTGATTTTCCTCGGTTTTCTTGTGGTCGATTTAAGCAAGTTCGTATTCAGTCAGTTCAATGGACTTCTCCTTCAAATGGTTTATTAAAGATGAATGTGGATGGAGCTAGCAGAGGGAATCCTGGAATTAGTGGTGGAGGAGGTATCTTGAGAGACCCTTCGGGTAATTTTATATTTGCTTTTCACTGTTTCTATGGCTCCTTTTCTAATATGATAGCTGAGATCCGTGCCCTCCTCTATGGTATTCGTTGGCTCAACTCTCATAATTTTTCGGACGTTATTATTGAGACAGACTCCAAAGTTCTTTTTGACTGTCTCCGAAATGGTCATTCCCCTCCTTGGGAACATGCTTACCTCTTTCGTGATATTTCTCGAATCTCTTCTTCCAGGAGATATTCTTTTTGTCATTGTTTCCGTGAAGCAAATAAAGTAGCAGATAGTTTGGCTAACTTAGCCTGTGATTCCATGACAGATAGAGACTTCACCTCTATTTCCACTGTTCCCCCTTTTACACGTGGTCTTATTCGTCTAGATGCTAGTCATACCCCTTATGTTCGCATTACTTAGTATTTTTTTTGCGTTGATGTATTTCTTTTTCGAGGTAAGGCTCCTTTGTCCCCCCGTTCAAAGGGTAAGGCTGGTTGTCCCCCTCAAGTTTGTATTATTTTTTCTTATTAATAAAATCTCGCAGTTCATCGCTAAAAAAAAAAAAAAAAAAAAAATACAGATGCAAGCTCATCGAGTTATTCAGCGTGTTAAGGAATGCCTTCTCGATTCTTCTTACTTGTTCATTCCTAAAGCGTACACTGATCAATTCAACTGTGTTGGTATTGAGCGTGTTGGTCTTCTTGTTGTCGCTCCGAAGTGTCGAGTTGGTATGTGGGTTCAGTGGCATTCCCCTGCTAGTGGTTTTTACAAATTAAACACGAACGGGTCCTCTATTGATGGTATGAGTTCCGGCGGAAGGGTTATTTGAGATTCAAAAGGTTGTTTTATCACTCCCTTTTCGGCTTTAAGAGATGGCCTTCGGCTTTCTCGCAATCTTAACTTCCATCGGTAGATAGTGGAGTCTGACTCTTTGATCACTATTTCAGCTATTTCTACGAAGCATAATATTCAATGGAGGTATGAATATGAATTGCGGGAGTGCTACCATCTGTTGGGGGATTATCTTTTGTAGCATGTTTATAGAGAGGAAAATTTTGTTGCGGATGGTTTGGCTGGCGTTGGTCATGTGCATTGCGGTTTCCAAAGTTATAACCCTTCTATTGATCTTCCTAATTCGGCTAGATTAGATTTAATTCATGATAGTTTGGGTCTGTACAACTTCCGTAAATGAGTCTCGTTTTTCCTTTTTGAGGTTAGGATCCTTTGTCCTCCCACCTATAAGGTTAAGGCTGGTTGTCCCCCTCTTGTTTGTTTTTTTTCCTTGATTTATATATTCTCGTAGGGTGCCGCTCCTGTTTCCAAAAAAAAAACAAACGAAAAACTACCCCGTAGTCATAACCTTGTAAGTGCCTTCATGTGCACGTGACCAAATTCCCTAAAAGAGAGAACTCAATCAATAATCATTTCTTAAAGATACTCGAGACCATAGGTTGGTCTCTAATGTACCGTGCTCTCACGAGCACACTCTAAATAAATCCCCCAATAAGTCTCCATAACCTAGGTGTCTCAATTGGACACAAATCAAGATGCTCGAGTACTCACAATCATAACCTACCAAATCCCGAACATCGTAGGAATTCAACCCAAAGTTCATTAACATATTATTGAACTTGTAACGACTCCGTTGAGCCTTAATACTACATTTCATTATTTACATATTTCATAAATCCCCAAATTAACACCACATTCAAATTTGTAACAAATTCCCAAAATCATTCGAGCTTGATTCCCAAACCCTAAAACCCAAAGAACTCAACATGAACAGAAACCAATTTAGAGTTTAGAAGCTAAGTGCTTCACAAACCCTTGTATGTTCATTACTAAGTCCAAATAAGTTATAAGCTACCCAAGGCATTACATTGTGATTCCTCCTCAACATAAGGTTCAATTAAAGGCTAGACACATAACAACTTACCAACAATTCCAAATAGTCACATATAGGATACTTTCGTATATCACACTTTTAAGTAAACATGTAGGCATTGCTTCTAGCATGCTCAGAATCCTATATACACAAGATAAAGAGTTACAATATACTTCAACAATCATAGAAATCATCCTACATATGCTCCTAACAAGTTCACATGCTCCAATCACCAGTTGTAGGCATAGAAAGTAAATATGTGTACTCATTGTTATCAAATAGCATAGAGTTTGTTTTCCTTAGGATCAATGAATACAAAAATCAAGGAGGGAAGAAGTAACTTACTTGTAATCCACAAACAAGAAACCAAACAGAGAAAATAATAAGTTAGAAATGATCTACTCTTCAAGCTCTTCGATTCTATAGCTTGGGCTTGAACAATGGAGGAAGGGAACCAAGGAAGACCAAGATGAAACCTCAAGAACTTCAAAGGGAAACCATGGAGGAAGCTAAATCTCGTCTTTTGGAGAAGGAATGCAGCAAAAGAGGCCCAAAAGGGCGGATTTGTGGTGTATATGTGTAGACACCCCAATTTCGAACCCCTGGTATGTGACATGACATAAAATATCAAGACCTATTAAAACATTAACAAATGTCAAGTTACAGGGTCAAAAGTGCAAAAGGACAAAGCAGGATGTGCAAAAGGACGAATTGCAGGGACCAAAGTGCTCAAAAATGGCTAAATTTGGAAATGGGCATGGCAACCCATAAATTTGGGCTTGGCGCCCAAATCCTTTCTTCTGTGCACTGTTCATCAAAACATTTGCCGTAAAACACAACTGATCCAGCCAGTGTACACTTATTTGATGCGTGAAGAAGGAAATTTATTTCCTTCCGTGTCCCTGGTTCGGCCTATAAATAAAGAGGCCCGGCTTCTCATTTCGACACACAAAGACTTTCCTTCGTAAAGCTTCTCCGCGTTAACGTTACGCTGGAGAAATAGAGAGCGGTGTGAGATAGTGAGTGATCACCTCAAAAAACATCGAAACTCTGCCAAACTTCCTCCAAACACAAAACCAACCGGTAGAAGTGAACCTTAGCCCCCAAGCTAGGTATCCACCCTTTTTCCTCGGTCCAAAAATCGTGGAAAGAGCAGTTGCTCTGCCCGATTTAAAAGGCCAAATCAGCCAGAAATAAGCCCTTACTAAGCCTGATTTCAACCTACCTCAAGCCAACAAACAACCAAACACAAGCGGTTTACTGCCCTTGACCCACAGGCGAAAGTAACTTTCGGAAGCGATCCGCTTGCCCAAATTCACACAACACACAACACACAACAACAACAACAACAAAAGACTCTCTCTCTCGAGGAGAGGCGAGCACACCTAGTGCATGCGTAAGTTTATTTTAAAGTCTTTCATTTTGTAAAAGTATTATTTCCAATCCGGCCCAATGTAGATATATAAGGGTTGTCTTGCCGGATTTAGTTAGGAAATAGTACTAAATATAGTCGTTGTTGTAGTTAAATATTTTCAGATGTATTTGTAATTATTTGCTTTATTTATTCATTAAAGTCTTTATTTGTAAGAGTATTATTTCCAATCTGGTCCAATGTAAATATATAAGCGATTATCTTTGCCGGTTTAGTTAGTCGAAATAATACTAAATGTAGCCATTATAATGGCAAAATATTTTCAAGTATATTTGTGATTGTTTGTAAAAGAAACTGTTGCAAGTCCGTAAATAATATAGATGTAATGGATGTATTTGTAGGCAGTTAATGCTTTATTTATCATTAAATTAATATAACAACAAGCATACTTTAGCCAAAAACCGTTTTGAGACCGAAAGGGGAGTTGGGTGCCTAGCACCTTCCCAACTCGTAACTTAGCCTCAGAACCCGTTTTCATCATCTACGGTTTTCTTTTTGGTTTTGCTTTATTTATTCCTTAAAATAAAGATGGCGACTCTAAAACATTTTGGATCGGTGGGGCCTCGCAACATCTTTCTTTGCACTTTCACGTTCTCCCTAAAAAGGGAGAATGAGAATGGAAAGGTGATGTATTCCTATGTCTGGTATCCCTAAACAAGGGATAACTTGACATAGAAAACCCAACACCCATAGTGATCGAAATAGGCCATAAGGCTATTTTCATAAAATCCATAGTAAGTGCAACATTCCTTCCTTGCACTTTCACGTTTTGCCCTAAAAAGGGAGAATGAGAATGGAAGGGTGATGCATTCTCATATCCTAGTATCCCCTAAAAAAGGGATAACTTGATGCGGGAAACTCAAAGCTCCCATATTGGATCAAAAATCCACTAAAGGCAACCGAGACGCATTCCAACGCACTAAAGTATGCTTGTTATATTAATTTAAACAGTTGAATATTGTGTTCCTTTAACATCTGTGTCTATATTTGTGGATATGATCCTCCATCTTGCAGCAGTTTCATTTCAAACACTGTCACGGATATACTTAAAAATATTCGTATTTTTCAAAAAAAAATTTGCAAAAAAAAAAAAAAATAAAAAAAAAAAATAAAAAAAAAAAAAAAAAAAAAAAATATATATATATATATATATATAATTTTATATATATGCAATATCTTATGTGCAATAATTTCCGGGCAGCACAACAAAACGGCCGGGGCTTTATTTTTAAAATCTTTTCATTTTCGGTCTTATATTATTCTATTATGCTTTATTTTCATTCTGCAAAATATACATATATACATTCATTCTGTCATTTTCTTTTGGGGATTAGGACTCATTTATAATTAATAGAAATAGATAGATTCCCCGCTTTTCTTTCTATTTCTTGATGGTATGCTTGCTTGCTCGCGCTTAAAATAAAAGACCGAGAAAATCCACACAACGACAAGACAGGCTATATACGTTTTATTTTCTATTTCTATATCTGAAAAAAAAAAACTTTTTGCTTTTTAGATACCGCACACACGCACATGCATATAAATATATTCGAGCGCTACCCTACACCATAGCCGGACCTACCCCTGCATAAGCCAACGTTAGAATGCATATAGATTTTCGGGACACTTCAAAACCGACCGGTTTTTGCATTTTAAATTATGGGTCGGCCCGTCAAAAAAAAATATGTGCGCAAGTAAAAAAAAATAATGTGCAAGTCAAAAAAAAAATGCAATCAAAAAAAAAATGCTGCAAGTCAAAAAAAAAAAAATGCGCAAGTCAAAAAAAAAATACTTGGGGGCTGATTTATTATTTTCAAATGCTCGACCTAGATCATTTCGAATGGTGGATCGGAAAGAGTATAGGCCCTTCTGGGATCGATCCGATCTCGAGAGTCGAAAGGCAGGTGGAATCGTTGGTCCTATACTGCGGAGAAAGAATCCTTTGTTCGAGGAAAAGTCACGAGGCTGTCAAAATTAAGCGGTGCTTATCAGGTCATTTGTAGGGAAAATAATAAATAATAAAATATACTAATAAAGGCATTGTACTCCAAGCCCAGAAAAGCCTTGACCCGACCTTCGATACCAAACCCATTTTCCCGAAACTGGCGAATTTGGAAAGCGAGCGATCTTGGCCGATTGTCTGAGGAATCAAGTGCGAGATCGAATCGAAGGTATCGAGAAGCAGTCGAGAAAAAAGCGCGATTCGAGAGGAGTGCAGATCCGAGCGGTATGGCGGCGAAAGTGAACGATCGCTATGGAGTGCATCTGAGGGGGCTCGAGGTATGCTCAGGACTCGGCAATGCGGCGGTGGCTAGACCAAAATTTGGGTGCACGATCGAATAATGAGCCAAATGGCTAATCGGTACAAAGCTTGAAATCGGTGGTGAGGTAATCTCTTCCCTGCGGTCCCAAGAAGCATCAACCTCACATATGCCTTCCAAACCCAAACCCTCGGCCAAACACTAACCCACCAAACACTAGTCACTCCAAATCCTAACCCTCCACCAACTCCTACTACCCAAATGTCAGCCCTTACCCATCATATCCTCCATATCCTATCCCAAACACCAACATTCCCGAGTCCAAATGACCTCCCTTTTCCCATAATCAACCCACTCCAAAACGAGCCCACATATGGATCCCCAAGCTATAACCCGTCGGGCCAAGTTACTACCTACTTACCTCGATGATCCGGCCATCAGTGAAACCATCAAAATCCACCGGCCTATACTACCCAAAATCCATACCCCCAACAATCACCCGAGCTCAAATCCACCACAAAATCTCTATCGACCCGAGAATCCCTATCTTGCCCAAAACCCATATCGACTCAAAATCCTTACCCAACTCAAAATCCTATCGACCCAAAATCCACCGGCTTACATTGCTCAAAAACCATTTCGAGAATCATACCCGGCTCAAAATCCGGCTATCGGCTCGAAATCCATAACCCAAAATCCTTACCCGACACCACGAGAAATTAACCCGACTTTCCCTAATCACGCGGCATATACCTAAAACCAACTCCCCGACCACCAAAATGGGGCCGAGCATGGAAAACATGAAAACCATGATGCTCAAACTTCTCAGCAAAGGGAATTTTCTCACGCGGGCTTTGGCATTACAACCTTCGGCGATGCGCCTTCAAAGTTCAAAATGCGGAGCATAGAAAAGTTTGATGGAATTTGGATGCCCTATATCCCATCTAAAATCCTACTCCTTGGTATGCGGTCAAGGGAGCTAGCTTTGAAGCTATGGCTTCCAATTTTCACCTCACCCTAGTAGGGGGCCAAGCAATAGGCGATGTTGTCGAACAGTAGCACTACGAATACACAGGACCGGATAGCAGAAGAATTCCTTGAAAGGTATAAAGACAACACTAGCCCGGAAAAATAAAAGAGACCTCGAGTCGTGCACCCAAAGGGAAAAAGAAACATGTCTTTGAATTTGCGGTCGGTGGAAGCGGAAGTTGGCCCGGACTTTTGAGACGATCAGTGAGTCATCTTGGGATGTTCATCAAAACCTCCGGCCCATATACGGAACACATGCGGTATCTCCCTTACAGCGGCTTTAAAAAGTAGTGGAGATAGGGGTTCGTATTGATGAAGATATACGGACCAGGGCAATTAAAAGTCAATACACCCTCAGTTCTTTCGATACTCTAAAGGAAAGACAGCCGCACCAGCACCAGCCGTCAACATGGTAGGAGATGCATCAGCCACTTTTCCTACCCAAAACTATAGTGCTACTCCATGGTCCTATGGACCGAGCAGTCTGTCAACTTCGATCGGAGGAATAATGGCCCAAGCGAAATTTGAGAGGCCGAGCAGGGTCAGCCGGTACTTTGACAATTGCAAGCTCCTCGATGCGTGATATTACGAGGGCTAATGGCTCGGGAGTGTTGAAGCCTTTGGAAAACTACGGGCCACCAAACCCCTGCACGACACATTGGAACCATGCCCGATCTTGTGAGTATCATCGTTCGGTGGTCACCTCACCGGCAGATGCTACACACTCAAAAATGCTATCGAGGATTTGATAGATGACAAGGTGATTGAAAAACCTCCTCAGGACCAAATCGATCAATAACCCTCTACCTCAAATCAACATGATTGAGGTTGATGAAAAAATCACGTGCCCAAGTTCGAAAAAATTAGCCACCCATTACCATATATCCTCATTCCCTTCTCTCCATCTACATCCATAAAAGAGCCTAGGCGCAATATGCTCTCTTGGGACACTATCTGGGTAGCCAAAATACTTGCAACATCAAAAAGCCACTTGGGTCGGTGGGGATGTTAGCCACCTTACTAGATCTGGCCGAGCCTACCAACCAAACCTGGAAAAAGGTGACCACTCAGGCAAAGACAAAGAGACAGATACTGGGGCTAAGGAGGTGGAAGATACTCTGTTAGCTCGGATGAAGAAAACTCGAGGCCAACATTTCCATCAGGGGCTTACTTTGTGCTTCAAAACCCAAGTGATACCTGGCCAAATCTCTAAGTCGAGGCGGTTCGTTCCCATTGAAACCTCCCGAATGAGCTTACTCGGATGATCGGAAACATTCATTTTGGAAATGTCATAATGTTTCTTGATCTAGATCGCCCAAGGAAGGGGCGACCACATTGATGCTCTTCATATCCTTTGTGGGAATAATGGAAAAACGGGTTCCTCGAGTTACGATGAGACAACGGGTCCTCTACGAATGTATGTCCCGCCGACACCTTAGCCAAATTGGGAACAAAAATATCGAGAACTCACTCCTTCCTCACGAGACGGTAAAGGCATATGACAACACCGGTCGATGTGTCTTAGGGGTAGTCACTCGATCTTGACTATTGGGCCACTAACCATCTTGGTCGAATTCCAAGTTTTGGACATACCAGCCACTTTCAGCCTGTTACTGGGACGCCCTTGGATCCATGGGGTAAAGGGGTAGCTTCTTCATTACACCAACGTGTCAAATTCATCCACGATGACCACATAGTAATTATTAGGTGACAAGATCGTGGAAAACAAGGAAGCGAGGATATCCCAATCCTCGAGATAGAGCATGAAGACACGGGTATCTTCCTCGGTGGTTTTGAGGTTATCCCCAAGGCGTGGTCAACGCCCTTGAATACGGTCGGCGACATCACTTTGGAAAGAAAACCACATCCCTAGGAAACATGGTCCCTTTAAACATGTTCCGAAAAATGAATTATATGCAGTGCTGGGTCTTGGTAGAAACCAACAGGGGCTTGTCAATCTAGTCGAGGATGAACTTAAGGAATGTATCCCTCCCTTTGGCCTAGGATACACACCTACTCAGTGAGGTAGCTTGTCATGAAACAAAAGCGTGAGAAAGAAAGGCGAGAAAAGGAAAAGCGTCCTTACACATCCCCTCTCCAACCATACGAGAAAAACCTTAAATGGTTGCTTATAAGGAAAGGGGAAGCAGAAGCCTATCTCATGTTCCACTGAGCCTGGATAGACCAAAATGGGAAAAGATGCCTGGTTGGGAAATCTTTGAAGATGTCGGTCTTCTCACGAGACAAAATGGAGCAGTCACCACGGGCCCGTAGCACTTGCATATAAAAGCGCCACTTTTGAAAACACTTGGTCTATAGATCGGGATGACTATTCTCGGTCTTATTTGATGATGATGGCACGGGAGGCGGCTTCTTGGGTATGATAGGCGGAGGCGAATATGCAAAGCTCACGATGAGTTCGAGCTTCTCGCTGCTAAGCCTGCTGAGGGTGGTACATTACGGCCAGGCCCGCTCTTGACTCCATGAGCGGTAGACCGCTTGGATATACCATCCCCTTCCTTCTCCTAGCTTACGGATTGGTCATCTACCGATCCGCTCCTAATAATGAGGATCTCAAACCCCGGTCCTCAATAATGTAATAAGCCAGTGCGGTTGCTATTAATGATAATATGAATGTCTTTGCTTATTCCTTAGTTGCACCTACATTAAAAGATACATTAAATAATCATAATAATGAGTCATTTAATGAAATGGACCAAAAGATAAAAATATTTGCTTGAGCTTGTAAAGTCGGTTGAGCAGCAGGAACAACATCACTCGGCGCAGCGGCGGTGAAGACTTGTCAATCATCAATGCGAAATTTGAACAATCAAGTCAAAGAAATCAAAATCGGCAACTACTGAGGCTCTGAAAGGGTAGCACTCATCGACCTCCTCAAAGAGTTCGTAGATATCTTTGCACTGGTCCTATGAAGATATCTGGGGGCTAGATCCGACCATAGTCGAACAGGATCCCTATATCCGGATGCTCGGCCAATCAAGCGAAAGCTCCGCCGAATCAAACCGAGAATGGTCACTTTGCAAGTCAAAGAAGAAATTATGAAGCGACTCCATGTCAACTTCATTCGGGTGGTTGAATACCCGATCTGGTGTCAACATAGTGATTGTTCCCGAAGCCCAGCGGGAAGGTTCGAATCTGCGTCGACTTCGCGACCTCAACAAAGCGTCGCCCAAAGATGATTTCCGCTACCCAATATTGATATTGTGGTAGATTGTTCTTTGCTCACAAAATCGAGATCCTTAAATCGGCGGCATGCTCGGCTACAATCAAATTAAAATGGCAGCAGAAGACCAGAGAAGACTTCATTCACCACTCCTTGGGGGACCTATTGCTATACTGTCATGCCATTTGGACTCAAAAATGCCGGGGCTACTTATCAAAGGGCTGCCACCACTCTCTTCCACGACATGATCCACAAGGAGATCGAGGTCTACGTCGACGACATGATCGTGCATTCAGCCAGCGCCCGATAGCGGTGCTCATATCGAGAGACCGAAAGTTCTTGAAAGGTTAAGAAAGCATCGAGATGAAACTCAACCCCACCAAATGCACATTTGGGGTCACCAAAGCAAGGTCACGGGATTCTTAGTCAGCGAGCAAGGCATTGAGATCGAGCCGGCAAAGATCAAAGCTATTATAGAGATGCACAACCAAAAACTCAACAGAAGTCAAAGGCTTCCTAGGGCGACTTCGATATATCGGCCGCTTCATCGGACCGACTCACCACCACATGTGGGCCCCTCTTCAAGCTCAGAAAATCTTGACGCCAAGTGCGGGACGAGAAATGCCCGGCCTTCAAAAAATAAAAGCCTACCTCACCAATCCCCTGTGCTAGCTCCACCCCATACACATAAACCTCTCCTCATATACTTAACCGTCACAGACACGTCAGTAGGAGCCATGCTTGCCCAAGAAAAGAAAGACTCCTACATCGAAAACGCCATATACTTCATAAGTAGGAA
>JABEVN020003796.1:0-16862 GCA_013146195.2 Codonopsis lanceolata | reverse complement strand
GAAATCACAACAGTGCAATCTCAAGGATAAACATCCTTTAGGCTCAACAATCAGATTATAAGTCAAAACAGGCTTATAACAATTTATATCCCTCAATGAAACCATATGCAATCCATAAATCTTATGAAACATCATTGCATCATGGGAAATTTCAACAATTTTATGGCATGCAGCAAAATAATTCATCATAGAAATATCATGCATAATCATATGTTTAGAACTCACATCTTGATGATACTTAGAAATTCCCAAAGCAAAATTCAGATTTTTCTGTCCAGCTTGTATTGCACAATGCACTCCTACCAATTTATCAACCAATGTACTTTCCATGAATGGATCCACATACACATGATTAGGAATATGCAATGTCAAATTTAAACCATCACCAATGTATTCACTACATTTAATCCAATCACTTAGACCATGGTGACTTACCAAATTTTGCAATTTAAACTTTCTAAACAAGTCAAGTGGTTCAACAATCCTTTTCATGAATAAGGCATTCACAAGACTAATCATATTTTTCAAAGCAACACCTCTCACAATTCTGAATTTATCACTAAAGTTATGGTGTACATCATCATGTAATAAATTAATTGGTCTAACTATCTCACCCATGACTGAAGTGTCAACAAGACTACTTAACTTTCCAAATCCAACAACTACACTATTGAGCTTATAATCAATATCATGGTGATTATCATACAACAATTCACCACATATCTTATTTTTCCAAGAAAGAGTAAGATCATACCTTTGAGAAAGTGTAGGATCTACAACAATCTCCTTACCTTGTTGGTATTCAACCTTGAGTCTCACAATTTCTTTAGACGGTGTAGGCTTCAACTCATGAACAATCTGTGAATGAGAAATAATGAAACTAGGCAAAACAATTCAAATTCGTTAGTATGAAAATTTGCCTCACTTTCTTCTTTTCTCTCACACTCTTTCTTTTGCTCACTCTCTCTATTTTTCCTCTCATTTTTCCCGGTTATCTCACATCTTTCACTAGTTTCTAAAACCGGCCTCTCACTCTTGTTTTGACACACACTCTCCTTTTTCTTGGCTATCTCACAAAGCTCACTATTCTCTCTAGCCAAACTCTCTTTATTTTCACTCAAGCTCTCCTTTTGTGAAGGCTTCTCTCTATTCTTTTCCTCACTAGCCTTTCTCTCTTCTCTCAAGCTCTCCTTTTGTAAAGGCTTCTCTATTTTCTTTTCCTCACTAGCCTTTCTCTCATTTAATTTATTTTCAGCTTCAAGAACTTGATTTGTTGTAGGTTGAACGTGTTGTGAAGCTCCGAATGCAAGCTCCATTAGTTCTCGAAATTCTTTCAACCTTCGTTCGTCTTTCTTTTCTCTTTCTAATCTTTCCCTCTCAAACTTCTCTCTCTTTATTCTTTCAATATTTTCTTTCTCAATTTTTCTCTCATCAATTCTTTTCTTTTCATTCTCCTCCTTATATCTAACCATAGCTCTAGATTGTGGTTCTGAAGGTTTATCTTTAAAATAATGAACCGAACGGAACTAATTTTCTTCATCACCCTTTTAATTCAGCCCAAGTTTCAACTTGAGACCCTTTACTTCTAAATCTCCATTCCCTTAATCCTTCCCACCAATCAACCGCATAATCATAAAATTCTATGGTGGCAGCTCTAACCTTCTTAAGTTCAGGAATGTTATGACCTTCAAAAATTTTATCCATCTTTTTCTCCCATTCTAAATATTCTTCTGAATTATTTTTACCATAGAATGCTGGAATTTTGAATCTAACTCCTCTATGTTCTCCATTCTCCCTATGTTTATGTTTAGGTAAATCTGTTTTTGTTTTAACAACAAATTTTAATTTTTCATTCATTCCCATCTTCAACCTATCAAAACTCTCTCTCATCTCTTCCGTTTGCTCCCTAAACATTTTATCAAATCGTTGTGTCATCTCTTCTAACAAACTACCCATATCTGAGTTATTTTCCATGGTGTTCCTACTTTTAAACATTATGAAACCTGCAGAAAATATGTTAGAAATAAACAAGTTTATATCTCACACACTCCCTTACGTGTTTCACTCAAGCAATGATCACACCTCTCGTGTTTACCTACTACTCTCTTCCTCACCTTCAATTCCTCCAAGTTCTAAAAGAACTAACAAATAAATCGGTGAATTCAGAAGTAGACAAACCAAACTCAATCAATAGAATTCGACGTATAGAAATAATGAATTAAGAATAGAATTCCAAGGATGAAAGGCTCAAAGATTAATTTTTAAAAGAAGATTCGATATTAATTTTCGAACCTAGATGATGACAATAATTCAAGCTTCTCAATTTGCGCAACTAGCAATTATCAACTCCAAGCAATCAACAATTTTCGGCAACTAGCAAATTTTTTTTTATCAATTCAGATTTCTGATTTTTTTAAATCTGAATTTTTTTTTTCGGAACTGTTTTCTTTTTTTTTGTCCGAATGCTTTTTTTTTTGAAACTAAATAGGGCTGCCCCAAAATTAATTACAGCAGGATAAATTTTTTTTCTCGAATGAACAAGAATCGATGAAAAGAATAGTGAACGCGCGATGAACAAAGAATCGGTGAACAAAGGCGCGATGAAGCGATAACGATAATGTTTTTTTTTTTTTTGGATTTATAACCCTAGAAGATTAGGGCTTGAAATAACAAAAACAAATAAATTGAAAAGAACAAATTAGGATTGAAGACCCTAATTCGAAGTAGGAAGAGAAACAAATTGATAATCAAAATAAAGAACAATTTAAATTAAGATAGATTGTGGAAACGAACCTTTGCTCTGATACCAAAATGATACGATCTTCTCGGAAGGCTTCGTTGAAGAGCGATTTACACACGCGGCGGAAGCTAGGGATCGAAGGATGTTTGGCGGGGGTGACACCTCGACCCAACAATTAGCACGAATAGAACCTTGGCATGTACAGCCGCAACCCGCACTCGTAGCAATTGAAGAACCTAAGTATTGTGAATAACGCCACAATAGGGATGGAATTCCTATTGATAAGTTAGGGTTCGAACACAACGGAATCACACCGAAGCATTCACAAGTTCATGAAGAACAAGGAGGTTTCGAATAAAACACTCAAAACTATATTAATGAAATAATCCAAACTAAATTGTTTTACAATGAAAGGAAGAGGTCTATTTATAACCTAACAACTAAACCCTAATACTTGGAGAAAAAGAAACCCTAAAATTAACTAAACTAATGAAAACCCTAATAATCCCGTTTTCCTACATGGGCCTATTTTCCAATATTGCAGTTTGGACCCAAAAATCCTCTAATAATTATTAAAAGCTCTCCAAGTCATATCTGGATATATGGGGACTCTTTTAAAGGCTTCCTTTCTCATATCGGACTGTTTAAGCGAAAGCACAACCGGCGGGTTCTGGGACCTTTCGCAAGCCCTTGACACCTTGCGTCCGCAAGGTCGGCAGAAAGTCCGTCTGATAATTGACAGTCCTTGCGGTCGCAAGCCTATGTTAACCTTGCGTCCGCAAGGTCTCCAGAATGTCAGGCTCGCGATCTTCTTGTTCTGAAGTGCACTCACCAGCCTCTTTTGATTCGTCGAGTATCCATTATAGTAGCCTGAATCTCCAATGAACCCACGAATCAAGTTGGTGTAGAATTCTTGAATCTTCCAATTGTATTCCACGCCTCTTAAAGTGTTAATTTTATTTCTTGGGCACTTGGTTCCTTGATCAATCACGAACTCTCCATGCTTGATCAACATTTGACTTTGACTCGAACTTAGGCTTGACAGGATCACATCACATTTTATCCCTTGTCACAAGACCGACGATGCTTCCCATGTCGCGAATTTGTTCTTTCGCGAAATAGTTAGGCTTCACGGAATGCCTAGAACTATAGTGTCGGATAGGGATGTTAAGTTTTTGAGCTACTTTTGGAAGACCTTGTGGGGTAAATTGGGCACAAAACTTTTGTTTTCCACCACTTGTCACCCACAAACGGATGGACAAACGGAGGTAGTCAATAGAACTCTTTCAACACTTTTGAGGTCCATACTGTCCAAAAACATTAAGGCTTGGGAGGAGTGTTTACCACACATTGAATTTGCATATAATCGTAGTTTACATTCAGCAACTCAATTTACTCCGTTTGAATTGGTTTATGGTTTTAATCCTCTAACGCCTTTGGATTTATCTCCGTGACCTGTTTCTGAGTTTGTTAATGTAGATGGCGAAAGGAAGGCTGAATTTGTGAAGAAATTACATGAGAAGGCCAGGCTCAATGTTGAGCGAAGGACCGAGCAATATGTGCGACAAGCCAACAAAGGTCGCAAACATGTCACCTTTGAACCGGGGGATTGGGTATGGCTGCACATGCGCAAAGAGAGGTTTCCGGACCAAAGGAAATCAAAATTGATGCCAAGAGGAGATGGCCCGTTTCAAGTCCTTGCAAGGGTCAACGATAATGCATACAAATTGGACCTTCCCGGTGAGTATAAAGTCAATGCTACTTTCAATGTTGCTGATCTAAGTCCTTATGATGTAGGTGACGATTTGAGGACAAATCGCTTCCAAGAGAGAGGGGATGATGAGGCCCAAGTCGCCAAGGAACCCAATG
This sequence comes from Codonopsis lanceolata, assembly GCA_013146195.2. Classification (NCBI taxonomy): domain Eukaryota; kingdom Viridiplantae; phylum Streptophyta; class Magnoliopsida; order Asterales; family Campanulaceae; genus Codonopsis; species Codonopsis lanceolata. The sequence continues at coordinate 12,253 of JABEVN020003796.1, read as the reverse complement.
ACGAGGCCCAAGACACCAAGGATCCGCCAACAATGCATGGACCAATAACAAGGGCTCGGGCTAAGAAAATTCAAAATGAAGTCCTCAATTTATCCCGAGAGACATTTGACTTAGAAGCCCAAATTATGGCACGCAAAGGAGGAGTCAAAGCGGGTCAAGATAAATGGGTGAACTCTCTAATTTATGTGGATGAAGGAGGCTACGATGGGTTGAATTTAGGCGCACCAAAACAGCCCCAACCAGCCTAGAAAGAAGGGTCTAGAAGACTTAAGGCAGCAAGGAAGGAAGGATCTAGAAGGCTGATGACTCACCTTATTTCTAGCTAAAATTCAGCCTAGTATAGAGACAAAAAGGAGAATATTCTCCAAATTATGCTCCTAGTCATAGATCTTATCTTTTATTGGGTAGTTTGTTAGATCTTATCCTTTTAGTTGGTTAAATCTTATCATTTTTGTAACCAATGGCAGCCTAGATCTCCTAGCTATATATAGGGCTGCCCCTATCTATTGTAATCAGATTTTTATGAATGAAAAAGTTAGCTTCCTTCCCAACCTTGAGTATTCAAGACTATTGAGCGATCGGGGGTTACTCAAGTACTCACGAACCTATCAATCGTCCCTCCATAACGATTGTGTCGTTCTTCACTATCCTTTGATTGCCGGTTTCGTCATACGAAGGTTGCGGGCTGATTACCCGTTGATTGTCGTGTGCGTGAACCCGAGGTCGAGGTTCCATTTCCATCCATTTGCTGCCAGCTCGTTTTTCCTTCTCTAATTGCTGTTTTTATGAGTTTTCCCCAAGAAGGCTCATATGAATAGTCCTAGGCCTGCCATGGAGTCTAACAATTTCGCGAAAGAACAAATTCGCAATATGTGAAGCATCATCGGTTTTATGACAAGGTACAAAGTGTGCCATTTTCAAAAACCTATCAACTACCACAAATATAGAATCACTCCCATGTTTGGTTCTGTGCATCCCTAACACGAAGTCCATGAATATATCCACCCAAGGATGATCTGGAATAGGTAGAGGCATGTATAACCCATGGGCTTGCACCCTTGACTTAGCTTGTAAGCAAGTCACACACCTTCCACAAATTCTCTCTACATCTCGTTTCATGTGTGGCCAAAAGAAATGTTCTTGTAGAATTGACAAAGTCTTAGCCACCCCAAAATGACCCATTAATCCCCCTCCATGGGATTTTCTCACTAGCAAGTCTCTCAAGGAGCAATGATGTATACATAGTTTATTCTCTCTAAACAGAAAATCCTCACACCTATAGTACTTTCCACATGCAATTCGTTCACAATTTTTATATTCCTCACTAAAATCAAGGTTATCATGATACATTTTCTTAATATGTTGAATCCTAGAACTCTAGCATCTAAAGTAGAAATTAAAGTGTACCTTCGAGAAAGGGCGTCGGCTACCACATTCTCTTTACCTTTCTTATACCGGATGACGTAAGGAAACGTCTCGATGAATTCCATCCATCTTGCACGTCGTCGGTTAAGCTTTTGATGTCCCTTTAAATGCTTCAATGACTCATGATCCGTGTGAATGACAAACTCCTTAGGCCACAGGTAGTGTTGCCATGTCTCTAAAGCGTGTACCAATGCATATAATTCCTTGTCGTAAGTAGGGTAGTTCAACGATGCCCCACTTAACTTCTCGCTAAAGAATGCAATTGGTCTACCCTCTTGCATCAAGACTACTCCAATTCCAATGCCGAATACATCACATTCTATTTCAAATGCTTTCTCAAAATTTGGTAGGACGAGAAGTGGTGCATTTGTTAATATTTCCTTGAGCGTCACGAACGCTTTCTCTTGTTCTTCTCCCCACTTAAATCCCACACTATTATTTATTACCTTGGTCAAGGGAGCAGCAATACTGCTGAAATCTTTCACGAACCTTCTATAAAAGCTAGCAAGGTCATGAAAACTACGAACTTCTCCAACATTTGTAGGGCTCTTCCATTCTTGTATAGCTCTCACCTTTTGTTCATCAACCTGAATACCCTGCGAACTAACAACAAAACCAAGGAAAACCAGACTATCCGTGCAAAAAGTACACTTTTTAGGATTAGCAAATAACTTTTCTTTTCGCAAAACATCTAAAACAAATTTCAAATGATTAACATGCTCATCCAAGTCTTTACTATAAATTAAAATATCATCAAAGTATACTACTACAAATATACCAATATATGCACGTAAGATGTGGTTCAATAATCTGATGAAAGTTCTAGGTGCGTTAGTTAACCCAAAAGGCATGACTAACCATTCATACAATCCATGTTTAGTTTTAAAAGCAGTTTTCCACTCATCTCCCTCTTTTATCCTATTCTGATGGTATCCTTGTTTTAAATCAAGTTTTGTAAAATATCGGGCACCATGCAATTCATCAAGCATATCCTCTAGTCTAGGAATGGGAAAATGATACTTTACCTTGATGTTATTTATGGCTTGACAGTCCACACACATCCTCCAAGACCCATCATTCTTGGGTACCAACAAGACTGGTACTGCACAAGGACTCATACTTTCCTTTATTTGTCCTTTGAGAAAGAGCTCATCAACTTGCCTTTGAAGCTTGTTAGTTTCCTCGGGATTACTTCAATATGCTGGTCGGTTAGGAATCGATGCGCCAGGTACAAAATCGATTTGATGTTCAATACCTCTAACTAGAGGTAACCCACTTTGAATCTCTTCGGGAAACACATCCTCATAAATATGTATAATAGAAGATATACAACTAGGCAAAGTATTAAGTAAATCATTGTTAGTACTCAAATATGCCTCTCAATACATAAGTATCATGGGCTTGTTAAGAAACATTGCCTTTTTAACCTCACTTGCCCTAACATAGAAACTCTTTTCTTTTCGCTCTTGGTTTTCCCCTCATTTCTCTCTTTTATATTTTTTTTGCTCACTTTGCTCTCCTTTTACTCGGCTATCTCACTACTAGATCTCATGTTTTCAGCCAACCCCTCACTCTTGTTTTCCCTCAATCTCTCATTTTGTTCGGCTTCTTTTGTCTCTATGTTCTTTTCCTCACAAGTCGCACACTTTTGTATACTAAGTTGATCTTCATACACTTGCTTTGGAGTAAGTGGTGCAAGTATAATATTTTTGTTGTTGAAAACAAATGTGTATTTGTTCGTGTACCCATCATGGTGAACTCTCCTATCAAATTGCCAAGGCCTCCCTAGCAACATATGACTCGCTTGCATAGGTACCACATCACATAACACCTCATTGTCATATCTTCGTATCTTGAATTGTACCATCACTTGCTTATTCACCTTCACCTCTCCACTATCATTCAACCATTGCAATTTGTATGGTTTTGGATGTCGAATCAAAGGTAACTCCAATTTTGTAACCATGGTAGTACTAGCCACGTTAGTGCAACTACCCCCATCTATGATTACTCCACAATTCCTACCTTTCACTTGACAACGAGTATGAAATACGTTCTCTCTTTGCAAAGTCTCATCCTCTTCTCTAGCTTGGACATTCATTACATTCCTAGTCACCAAACTCACCCTATCTACTACTTCCTCCTCAATCTCCTCTAAAGGCGATATTTGTGAACACACCTCCTCCTTATCCTCGGATGAAAACTCTCCATTCTCCCTCATAACCAACACCTTCTTGTTCACACACTTATTGGCAAAGTGCCATATACCTTGACACTTGTAGCATCGAATGTCTGTCTGTTGTCTTGGTTCTAGTGTGTTCGGGTTTTGAAGTAGAAATAGGTGTAGATGTTGTAACCTTTGGTGTTTCAAACCTAGACTTCACAATAGCTTTATCTTCCCTTTGATTTCCATAATTAGGCTTCCAATTAGAGTTAAGGAAAACCCGTGCATTACCCCTCCTCTTGTGTTGTTGCTCTACCTTAATGGACTTTTGAACTAGTTCATTAATGTCAACATACGTTTGCAACTCCACTACATTGGCAATCTCCTTATTTAACCCCATTAGAAAGTGGGCCATGGTTGCCTCACTATCTTCATCTATGTGTGCTCTAATCATAGCAACCTCCATCTCCTTATAGCACTCCTCTACACTCTTAGTACCTTGCCTCAAGGTTTGTAGTTTTTGGTGTAGGTCCCTATAATAATGAGACGGTATGAACCGTCTCCTCATCACTCTTTTCATTTCCTCCCAAGTATCAACTTGAGGTTCCCTATATCTCGCTCTATCCACCCTCATCTTTTCCCACCAAACCGCAGCATAGTCGAAAAATTCAATGACGGCTAATTTGACTTTCTTCAAGTCGGTATAGTTATGGCACCCAAAGATTCTCTCCATCTTCATCTCCCATTCGAGGTATAATTCTGGATCATTTTTACCCATGAAAGTAAGCACCTTCAATTTTATCCCGTTCATATTATTATCTTCTCTATTTCCTCCCCATCTATTCCTGTCTCTCCGATCATTAGAGTCCCATTCCTCTCCACCGATCTCCTCCTCTAGATTACGCTTAAGTACTCCTTTAGGCTCAATTGGACTTTGACTCTTACTTGCATTACCTATCACATCAAGTTCCTCATTAAACTCCTCACTCATCTTACCCATCACCTCATGCATCTCCTCCCTTTGTTCCCTCATCATCTTTTCCATCTTAGCCATCATGGCTTCCATGAACAATTTATTATCATTTGCCATTTTAGTTTCCTCACCAAAACTCCCTTACGTGCATCTCTCCACTCATGTATCACACAAAATTTTATCACTCAAATAAAAACTTTAGGGTTCTAAAAGAACTATCAAGTATTAACAAGTGCAAATCAAGTGACAGTTCAACACAAGACTCAACAATTGATAACGTATAGAGAATTAATTCAAGAGTAAGAAATTTGAAGAAATGAAGGCGCACAACGTATAAAAAGCATTCGGGCAAGTACACCAAAACCTAGGATCTCTCAAAGGTCGCGAGAAAAAACGAAGTATGTAAATGCTCTACCGAGTCAAGTACTTAAGGATTCGGGGTCTTACAATTATTTAGATTCATGCTACATTTATATATACATATATATATATATACATATATATATATATATATATTGTAGATGTATGCACATGCTACGGATATATTTATTGTATGCAAAAATTCAACATACATGCTTTTAGGATGTATGCAAAACGCAACATTTATGCATGCATGCAACATATTTTTTTCTGCTTGTAATATTTTTTTTTATAGATATGTACATATGCTGCGAAATATGCAAAAATGCAACGAAAATATATATTTCTAAATGCAATATATGCAAATGCAACTTCTTATTTATGGATATGTGTAAAATGCAACATAAATATTATTTCATACAGAATGCAACATATATTATTTGTTACATGCAAAAATGTGGCATAATTATGCAAATGGGGCATGGTATTTTCCTTTTGCATGGAAGATGCAACATAGACATGTATTATATGCTAAATATAAAACAGTTTCTCTTTTTTTTTATACATGTAAAATATAACATAGATATTCTAGATGCAATATTTATTATGATATGCATAATAAGAATGACATAATTATGGCATGTATAAGGGTCTTTAATAAAAAGGATAAGAGTTTTTACCTCCTCCTTTCGTTTTGACTTTGAGATGCTGTTTTTTTTTCAGCCACGTAGAATTTGAACCAGGGTCAGGCCTAGTTGCGAGAAAGTTGCGACCATTTATAATTTGATGCCCTTGCAGGCACAACTTCTAGTGGAGTCCACCGGTTTCGGCGTGTTTCTACGAGCTTTTCGTCCCTTCTGCAATTATATGCCCATTTTTTAGGTTCTGCGGGATTATTGGTGGGATACCACCCACACCTTTCATTTTGGCTGGGGCGAAGCTACATTGACTTTATGTGATTTCGCCACGATTACGGGCATTTCTACTGGCATTGGCAGGACTCTAGAGCTAGATTATACCCTCAGACATCAGCATGATGTGGTTGAGGATCTTTTGGGCTTCGAGCCCGACTATAAGACTGCTGACAAGATCAAGATTGGTAGCGTGAAAATTTGGATGGAACAACATGCCGGGCAGGTTGACGATGATGATAGCGAGGTTGTAACTCGCGTTACCAGAGCATTCTTATTTTTCTTTTTGGGGATGTCATTATTTGCCAACTCATCCACCATTCTGAGAGTTCCCCTTTTGAGATGTCTTCGGGATCTAGATCACGTCATTGATTATGATTGGGGGCATGCAGGCTTGGCTGAGCTTTATGCTTCCATGGAGCAAGTCAGTCGCAACGATTCTCCAGTTCTTAACAGTTTTGCTTCAGCTTGGGAGGTATCCTTTTCTTTCCCCTGTTGATTCTTGTTAGTATTTTCTTTCTGGTATAATTTATACTTCTTTTTTATTCTTTCTTTTTTGATGATCCTTCCCCCCCCCCTTTTTTTGTAGGTCTCGACCTATTTTGTTTTTCATTTTACTCCAGGCCCACTGCATAGTCGTATTCACGAGCCACCATTTATGGCTGAGTTTGTGAACGCCAACCGAATGGAGAAGGATCAGGATGGTAAATTTTTGAACGAAATAATGATGCGGGACAGGATCACGAGCTCGAGCTCGGGCACAGTGCACCTATTTCCCTGGAGGGGTTTGGTCGGGCCTTATCTGATTTCTTTAGAGATGAGCCGCTGCCGGATTCTGATGGTCTTGATCATGGTCGACTCTTTATATATGGGCGAGTGAGTTAACTGTCAGCACTTCCTTTATCCGGTGCCTCCAGTGACACCACCTGCACCACCAGCTTGGGTGAGTGTACCAGATTTCTTACCAAACCGGTATCTGTATCTGTCTAGGCATATTATTCCTCGTGAGGATTATCCCATCATGGCTTACGAGGAATTTTTGAGGACAGTGCTTCATCCAGCTCCTGCAGCGGCTAGGCGTACATCAGATGTTTCTGATATAGGCCGTAGCCTTCTCATTTGATTCTCGATGCGCAGTCAGATTTGTTCGTGCCTGCCAAGGACTTTTCCACTTTGTAGTATCATCGTGATGGAACACTTGTGGAGGAAGTTTTTCCCGATGTTGAGGTCCCCGAGCAATTTCAGATTCTAGAGCGGACCCACGCGGTATATTTCTCTCTTTTTCAGACTTGCATCATTTTTTTTTTTTGAGGCTGACACATTTTTCTTTGTTGTTTCACACCTTCTTTTCCAGGTTGATGCTTCTTCATATAGAAAGGTGGTGAAGGGCTTTTTCAGCGTCACAAAATTATACCAGCGACTGCTGGATGAGTTCACTTGGCGGCGAAATGATGTTGTTAGCCAGGCTAGGCGTTGGGGTGAAGATGATGATGACGCCGGCGGGTTGAGTCATGCTAGAGCGAGAGGATGGGTGTATAGGATTGGTGGGACCGACCCTCGAGTCATGGTTGGAGACTTAGGCAGGAGCAGATCTTCGCGAATGCCCTTGTACCTGCATTTATTAGCTTTTTCCATTTTTCTACCAGACTCTGTGTATACTTCTAAATGCAATTCGATTTGTATTTATTCTACGATGCATGATATAAAATCAAGACCTGATTATTCTAGGAAAACCTAAAATAAAATAAATCTATATCATTATCTAAGGTAAAAGGCACACTGCAGTTTAAGAAAAGGAGGTTTGGAGGAATACACCTTTAGATTTGAAATGGCGATATCCGGTGTTTTGTGGGGAAAAAGAGGCAGCCGCCTCTTCCTGTATCTGATGTATTCTTTCAGTCAATGAAGGCTAATGCCTAGCCTCACTCTTTTCTTCTCTTTCTCGTGAATGAACAGTGCGATCAGCGGAGCACATGGGTTGAAAACTAGGATACCAGGAAATTTTAGGAGACAGTGGTGGGATCACTGGGTGCCGCCCATGAAGGCAATGGGCGCGGCACCCAGAGTAACTATGGGTGGCACCCATAGCTTCTCCTGTGCATTCCTGTTTTGGCCACTATTCATGCACTGTGCTCATAATTCGGTCGTTTCTTCAATTTTTTGTATAAAAGGGGACTCGGGGAAGTGTTCCATTCTACACCATCCTCTTTCTTTCTTCGTTCAGCAGCTTGAGCTTTCTGTTCTGTGTCTTTTGTTCCCAGATATATAAAATTCCTTTTCTGTTCAGAAATAGCCGCACCTAGTGATGAGATCCTGTCAAGCCTAAGTCCATTTCAAAGTCAAATGATGATCAAGCAAGGAGAGTTCAAAACCAAGTGCAGAATAAATCAAATGAAGCCCGTAAAATGTGTGGAATACTATTGGAAGATTCAAGAATTCTACACCAACTTGATTCGTGGGTTCATTGGAGATTCGGGCTACTATAATGGATACTCGACGAGGCAAAAGAGGCTGATGAGCGTGATTCAGAACAAGAAGAGATCGATGCTGACATTCTGGAGACCTTGCGGACGCAAGGTCACATAAGGCTTGCGACCGCAAGGCCTGTTATTTTACGGAGTGATGTTCTGCCGAGCTTGCGATCGCAAGGTGCCGAGGGGCTTGCGACCGCAAGGTGCCCAGTTGTGCCGTTTCAACGTTTAAACAGTCCATTACAAAAAAGGAAGCCTTTAAAAGAGTCCCCATATATTCAGATATGACTTGGGGAGCTTTTAATAATTATTGGAGGACTTTTGGGGCCAAAATGCAATTTCAGAAAATAGGCCCATATAGAAAAACGGGAATTATTAGGGTTTTCATTAGTTTAGTTAATTTAGGGTTTCTTTTTCTCCAAGTATTAGGATTTACTTGTTAGGTTATAAATAGACATCTTCCTTTCATTGTAAAACAGTTTTAGTTTTCTTTTGGATTATTTCATTAATATAGTTTTGAGTGTTTTCTTCGAAACCTCCTTGTTCTTCATGAACTTGTGAATGCTTCGGTGTGATTCCGTTGTATTCGAATCCTAACTTATCAATAGGAATTCCATCCCTATTGTGTCATTAATTCACAATACTTAGGTTCTTCAATTGCTACGAGTGCGGGTTGCGGCTGTACATGCCAAGGTTCTATTCGTGCTAATTGTTGGGTCGAGGTGTCACCCCCGCCGAACATCCTTCGATCCCTAGCTTCCGCCGCGTGTGTAAATCGTTCTTCAACGAAGCCTTCCGAGAAGATCGTATCATTTTGGTATCAGAGCAAAGATTCGTTTCCACAATCTATCTTAGTTTAAATTGTTCTTTATTTTGATTATCAATTTGTTTCTCTTCGTACTTCGAATTAGGGTCTTCAATCCTAATTTGTTCTCTTTTGATTTCTTTGTTTTTTGTTTCAAACCCTAATCTTCTAGGGTTATAAATTCCCAAAAAAAAAAAATAATAATTACTGTTCACCGGAATTATTGTTCACTCGCCGGAGTTACTGTTCACCGGTCACTGTTCATCGCGTTGCTGTTCATAGCCGGTCACTGTTCATATCAGAATAAAAAAAAATTCTGCTGTTTTAAATTAATTTTGGACAGCTTTATTTACAAAAAAAAAAGAATTCGGACAAAAAAAAAGAGAAAACAGTCCGAAAATTAAAAAAAAAATACAGAAAAAAAAAATTCAGATTAAAAAAAAAAGAAATCTGAATTAAAAAAAAAAGGAAATTGTTAGTTAGTTGCCGAAAGAAAAAGAAATTGTTGATTGCTTGAAAGTTGGAAATTGCTAGTTGTTTGAATTGATAAGCTTGAATTGTTGTCATCATCTAGGTTCGAAAATTAACATCGAATCTTCTTTTACATATTGATCTTTGAGCCTTTCATCCTTGGAATTCTATTCTTAATTCATTATTTCTATACGTAGAATTCTATTGATTGAGTTTGGTTTGTTTACTTCTGAATTCACCGATTTATTTATTAATTCTTTTAGAACTTGGAGGAATTGAAGGTGAGGGAGAGTAGGTAAACACGAGAGGTGTGATCATTGCTTGAGTGAAACACGTAAGGGAGTGTGTGAGATATAAACTTGTTTATTTCTAACATATTTTCTGCAGGTTTCATAATGTTTAAAAGTAGGAACACCATGGAAAGTAACTCAGATATGGGTAGTTTGTTAGAAGAGATGACACAACGATTTGATAAAATGTTTAGGGAGCAAACAAATGAGATGAGAGTGAGTTTTGATAGGTTGAAGATGGGAATGAATGAAAAGTTAAACTCTGTTGTGAAAACAAAAACAGATTTACCGAAACGTAAACATAGGGAGAATGGAGAACATAGAGGTGTTAGATTCAAAATTCCAGCCTTCTATGGTAAAAATGATCCAGAAGAATATTTAGAGTGGGAGAAAAAGGTGGAGGAAATCTTTGAAGGTCATAACATTCCTGAACTTAAGAAGGTTAGAGCTGCCACCATGGAATTTTATGATTATCTTTGTTGATTGGTGGGAAGGATTAAGGGAATGGAGATTTAGAAGTAAAAAGGGTGATGCGAAGAAAATTCGTTCCGGTTCATTATTTCAAAGATAAACCTTCAGAACCGAAATCTAGAGCTATGGTTAGACATAAGGAGGAGAATGAAAAGAAAAGAATTGATGAAAGGAATTGAGAGAAAATCTTGAAAGAATAAAGAGAGAAGTTTGAGAGGAAAGATTAGAAAGAGAAAGAAAGACGAACAAAGGTTGAAAGAGTTTCGAGAACTAATGGAGCTTGCATTCGAAACTTCACAACACGTTCCACCTACAACAAATCAAGTTCTTGAAGATGAAAATAAATTAAATGAGAGAAAGGCTAGTGAGGAAAAGAATATAGAGAAGCCTTCACAAAAGGAGAGCTTTGGAGGAAAATAAAGAGAGTTCGGCTTGTGAGAAAAGTGAGGTTTGTGAGATAGCCGAGAAAAAGGAGAGTTTGTGTGAAAACAAGAGTGAGAGCCGGCTCAAGAGGAGATAGTTAGTTTTGAGATAGCCGGGCAAAGGAGAGGAAAATTAGAGAGAGTGAGCAAAAGAAAAGAGTGAGAAAAAGAAAAGAAAGTGAGGCAAATTTTCATACTAACAAAGCTGAATTGTTTTTGCCTAGTTTCATTGTTTCTCATTCACAGATTGTTCATGAGTTGAAGCCTACACCGTCTAAAGAAATTGTGAGACTCAAGGTTGATTGCCAACAAGGTAAGGAGATTGTTGTAGATCCTACACTTTCTCAAAGGTATGATCTTACTCTTTCTTGGAAAAATAAGATATGTGGTGAATTGTTATATGATAATCACCATGATATTGATCATAAGCTCAATAGTGTAGTTGTTGGGTTTGGAAAGTTACATAGTCTTGTAGACACTTCAGTCATGGGTGAGATTATTAGACCAATTAATTTATTACATGATAACTTTGGTGATAAATTCAGAATTGTGAGAGGTGTTGCTTTGAAAATTTTGATTAATTTTGTGAATGCCTTATTCATGGAAAAGATTGTTAGGCCACTTGACTTGTTTAGAAAGTTTCGATTTCAAAATTTGGTAAGTCACCATGGTCTAAGTGATTGGAAGAAATATGGTGAATACATTGGTGATGATTTAAAATTGACATTGCATGTGCTTAATCATTCGTATGTGGATCCATTCATGGATAGTACATTGGTTGATAAATTGGTAGGAGTGCATTGTGCAATACAAGTTGGAAAGAAAATTCTGAATTTTGCATTAGGGAATTCTAAGTTTCATCAAGATGTGAGTTCTAAACATGTGATTATGCATGATATTTCTATGATGAATTATTTTTATGTCATAAGATTGTTGAAGTTCCCATGATGCGTTGATGTTTCATAAGATTTATGGGTTGCATATAGTTTCATTGAGGGATATAAATTTTTATAAGCCTGTTTTCACCAATAGTCTGATTGTTGAGCCTAAAGGATGTTTATCCTTGAGATTGCACTCTGGTTGTAATTTCTTATTGTTGCATGATTCGTTATTGCTAAATATGAATATGCAAAAGATAAAATAATTAGATTAATCTTCAAACTGGCGAATTTGGTTGTTGTTTGTTTCAAGTCAAAGGAATAAATGAAAAGACTTCAATTTTTGGAGTATTGGAAGAAAGAGACCATAGAGTATGGAAAAATTGTTTGTAGTGAAGAAACCTTGACTTGTGATAAGTTGCTCAAAGGAAAGGTGACTTTGGTTCTATAAAGTTTTCATGAGAGAACATCGAGTTGTGATAACTTGATGAGTGAGATTATAAACATTGATGGATTTACTTGTCATGGGATTTGGATACATGAGTTGGTATGCCATATTGCATATTATCTTCTTATACTTATTAATATCTTTCATTGACATTCCTATGATGG
>JABEVN020003795.1:0-16870 GCA_013146195.2 Codonopsis lanceolata | reverse complement strand
TTGAAATGGCAAGTAAATCAACTCAATCTCCTACCAAAGAAATTGTCAAAATTGGCTTTAAAAGTGAATCATACGACTCGATTTATTAATCTAATCTTGCCTACCAAATAACACCTTAGATTTGGAGTTGAGAGAAGAATATAAATTATAGGAATTTATTAGCTCTTTAAATTGATTTGTGTAATAACCGAGTGAATCAAGGTTTGATTCCGTCCGAGTAAGTATATGACTATATGGTATTTGATGAATTGAAGTAATGGTTTAGCTAGTTACCATATTCCAAAAATAGGATACATAAATAATTTCGATGGACGCATGCCATTTGAACCGTTTATCAACAAACAAAAACGAAAGGCTTATTACACGCGTCAATGCTTATTTTTAGTAATTAGTCCTTAAAAAGAAATTAACTTTCTTTCACACGACTTATCCGTTTCGATTTAATCGAAACCACGAGTTAGTTGTGTCAAACCGGATGCGCTTAATCATGGTTACTTCATCCTATAAATAAATAAATCCCACTTTTTCATTCATTACAACATTTGTGTTGTGTAGTGCTTTGTTTTGCTCTTCACCATTTGAAAGTACCGATCGGTCCTTTAATTCTTCTCTTTCTCTCTCTCCAACAACCAAAACAGATAAGGTTCGTCCAAATCTTGTTACGATCCGCCATGAAAACTCGCCGCACTACTTGATTGATCGAAACTTTGATCATTTCATTTTTCTTTCTAAACTCATTAACATTAATTTTTCGCAAGACTTTCCTTACGAATACAAGATAGGCTTATATAATCAAGGGTACTTTATATTTGGTTATCGTGAACTTATACTAAGTTTATCGATCGGAGAATGGATATCATTGGCATAAAAATCGATCCTCTTATCACAAGACTTTCTCTCATTTAATGAGATAGGCTTACTTTTCATTGCAAAAGGTACTTTGTCATACACGTGAATTTAAAATCTAAGAATTTCATGCAGTGTTCTATAGAAAGGAGACAAGTGATATATTTTTTAAATGCCAACATTAGCTTATCTCACTGTGAAAGATCTATGCATTGAAAGTTAAGAAAACTATTTCATGGGTATATTTTACATCAAGTGCTAATATTTCAATAGGTCGGTGATGCTTGGTTTATGGATTCCACAAATCAATCATTGGGCTTCATCCTTGCCGATCATTGGTTATCGGTTATCGAAGTTTTCTTATAGGTCTTTTGGGATTGAGTTGGCGTGAGTTGGCTCTCTATGACCTTGAAGCGATGCTTAGTTTTGTAAATTTTGAGACTAGTTCAAAAGTATTTGTTGTTGACATTCACATGTTTCAATTATCTTCCAACCCACCATTTTTCCCCACCGAAGTGTGCCGACTATGCTTCTCCGACTTGTGCTCATTTTCATACTTATAGGGAACTAATATATCTTTAGCCGTTTCACGCAAATGCACATTGTCAAAATGGTTGAGGCCGTTGCGCTTCTCCAATCCCATACCGATCATATCACGCCCCATTTGTTCTTAGAATAGTTCATATATATGCATCTTGATGAGGTATCTTTGGTATCTTGATTAATCAATTTGTTTAAGTGGATTACAAAGATATGTATTTATTAATTCTGTCTTGACAGATGTTAGTGGCAATGGGCATTCATCAACTTAACTTTAAGAGGTTTCACATTCTTTACATATCCCTACTTTAGTTATTTTGAAGCTTGACTACTTTCAATTGTATTGATTATGGGGTTCTTTCTCAGTCAGATACGCAAAATTCTCACCGACATCATAGATATGGTTTGTGATGGACATGTGGATCGCAACGACTTGCTATCATCCATAAAGGTTCTCTTTCTACGCTTTTTTTTTCATGCCAGCAACATATATAGACCAATGCCAACAATGGAAGTCTAGCTCTCATAGTTTACAGGTTGTTCCTTTTTTCCTAGCTAACGTTTTGTATATGGATAAAGATTGTGTTTATTCTGGGAGATAATGGTTGATCATAGACCAAAACTTGAAACAACTGATAATAGTTTGTTTTAGTCATGAAGTCAACCTCGAAAGCATATAGTTGAGATTCGGGTAACGATGGAAAGGAATCACGGGTCCAAATGACGTGCTTTGAGTTTGCAACGAGCCACAAGTGGATCATGCTCGATGTTAAGGAGTTAACCCCAAGAAAATGGGAGAGGAAATACATAGAAGTTCCTCTATGAAATTGAATCTTTAAAAAGGGAAGTCGTTAACAAGAAAATGCAGTGTAACACCGCAGAGGCAATGGCGCTCGAAGAAGGCGAAAGTGCTTAAAACGCACCTTGATTCTTATGATTCTGATCATAATATTCCAAGGGCACAAAATTACACAACGATAGATGTAAGGGATCGATCTCACAACCAGCTTTGAAGCCAAATATGGGTCATAAAATGGCGAATTAGCGATTCTGAGAGAGCTTCCGTCAGCGTGAAAACGAAAAGCTCTTGCTTTGAGAAGGGAAGGAAGATCGATGAGGCGTAAGAAGAATTGATGAAAGGCAAGGCTCTTGAGCAGCCAGCTTGAAGAGATGGATGATGCTTCAAAATTGAAGTTAACACAAGTAAATGTTGGTAATAAGCATGCCGATATAACTATTGCTATGGATGTTGAAGATGAAAGGATGTGACGATCAAGATATGAACGATCCATCATATCTTTCGCTTCTACGAATTTGTTGGAAGGAGGACGATAGTGAAAAGTTTCACTCTCCTCCTAAAGAAAAAGATAGTACTTCCATGCACACCGCACCCGCTCATGCTCAAGTCCCTACCGCTGTACATCGAGGCATCGAAGAAGTAAAGGTGAAATTCGTAGGAACTCCTAGGTTTGAAAGGAAGTCCCTTGCTCGAGACGGCAAAGGGAGGCAGCACGAGGCCGAGGAGGTCTTGAGAATGGCTAGAGTATTGGAGGCCAAATTTCCCTTGAAGAGATGGAAGCACCAAAAGAAGTTCTAGCCGAACTTGAGAAACGAAAAGACGTAGCGCTTAATTCCTCCCTTCAAAATGTAATTGATGAAAATATTGAAGTTCAACTAGAGGAAAAATCCCTTTGGTGGTACTTTAGAAAATCCCATCAAAGGCTTGGGAGTTAAGGAAGATACCTTGCAACCGACGAGGAAGAAATAGTTCATGTAAGTGAGAAACCACAAATCGCTTAGAAGTCTCTTCAACAAGAGATCCCGGCTCACAAGAAGAAGGCAATTAGCCCGAGAGAGAAGGGAGGTTGATGAAGCTAAAGAGGAACTAAGGCAGGCAAAGCTTTTAGAGAAGAGCACCGAGGACAAAAAATCCGAGCACAGTGCTAGCACTAGTTCAAGTAGTGTGACTAGTTTTGATGTACTTGTTGATCCTATTGGGAAAAAGGAGCAAAATATCGCTTCGCTCCAAACCGTCTTCTCGTGATCGGTTCAAGATGCAACAAGAATCCCTCGGTCAAGCGCCGAGCACTTAAGCTACAGTGGAAGGTCGATTGCAAGAAGTCAAGTCGAGTTCGAACCGGCTAAGGCTCTTGAAACTCGTTGGAAGAGTGAATGCCAATGATTCCACTACCTTGAAATACCATAATACTATGCAAAACCTGATTCTTTACATGCATGAGGTTTCTATATATGTTTTTGACATCAACATATATAAGAAACGATGAAACAAATACCATAATATCAATGGAAATAGATCATCATCTTTGATCCGCTACATTTTTATGCGGTTTCAGATATATGGAACAAATTCATATAGTTGAAACAATTTTTTTAATGAATTCATTATAGAATTTAACCCTAAATTCAAAAATCAAAAGCCCTAATTTCTGATAAATAGAATAATTTAAACAAATTCATCAATCAAAATATAAAATTAGTTAATCAAATAATCAATAAATCAACTATATAAACCCAAATTTTAAAAAATCAATAGCCCTAATTTTGAATAAAAAGATAGATCATAAATTCATAATAGACTAATAGTCATGAAATAAAATACTGAACTATGAATAATTGAAGAGAAAGTCAATTACCTACTTAAGAGAAAGAGAAAGAGACTTGAGTGAGTCACTAGAAATCTGGAAGCTCAAGCCTTCAGCCTTCCGTTCCAAGAGAAAGAGACTTGAGAAAGAGACTTGCTGCTGCCTTCCGCCTTCAACTTCACCAACAGCCTTCCGTTCTAATTTTTTCTGCCTCACGCTTGCAATGCAGGCAACTAACCTAGGTTTGGGGAAAAACTTACCTATATTTATTTCTACTTTTTCTAAGATATATTCTTTTACCAAATTAATGAATAAAATTTCTTTCCAACATCTTTAAATACTTTAATTAACTAAAATATACAAACAACTAATATAATGGACCATTGTTATCATTTAAATTTTCCAAAATTGATCAAATAATATTCTCTCAGTTCAAAAATTAAGGTATAAAAATATCATTTTATTACTAATGAGTTATTAAAGTGTATTTTTTTAAAAAAAATTAACTTTCAAACGGACACTCTTTATCCAAAACGGAGGTAATATTTAATACTAAATCATGTTGCTAATAGAAGTTTTTCTTCCGAGCGGCTCGTGAAGGGGCATTGCCTAAGACTAGAGCTGTCAAAATTGAGCCCGATCCATAGGCCCGGTCCAGTCCACCCAATTTTTCAAGGGCCTGGACCTCAAATTAGAAAGCTCAAAAACCGGCTCTGCCCGGCCAAGTTGTGCGTGGCCGTGTTCATCCAAACTTGAAAAGCCCGAAAAGCTCGGCCCGACCCGATCATACGATTGACAAAGTTAAACTTAATTAAAAAATTAAAAACTAAAACATAAAACCTAAAAAGCAAAAACTAAAAAAAAAAAAAAAAAACCTATCAAACACTCATTCAGAATACTTTTTTTTTCTTTTTTTGCTTTTGGTTGGATGAATTTATGACATATTATGATCTATTATCAAATCATTGTTCTCTTTTTGGTTCAAACTCATATTCTAAATTGATGTAAGTGACACTTACAAAGAGGAAATAGAGTTGATCTTCCAAGTTCCAATCTAGTTTAGTATGGTTGTGTTTAGTAATTTATCGAAACCGATCTATTCAATTGAGTATCTCTATTTGATATTAGCTAATAAAAATTAACCTCATGAATAATATAAATTTGATAAGAAATAAAATTTAAATACTAGATTGTGTCGGGTGAATCAAAAAATGAACATTAATTTGCTAGTTAGTATGGTTTTGCAAACTAGAACCCGAAAAACATTGTATATCCTTAGAAAACACATATTAGAAAATTGGGAACAGTACGATAAACTTCAATTTGGTTATAACTTTTTAAAAAATATCCTTTAAGTAGCACATGTATTTTTTCTTTTGTCTCAGTAACACTATAGTTTTTCTAGTTTCTTTTGTTTAATTGTTGAACTTACTACCTTTGTTTATGTTTGCTTTGTAATTGTGTAAGTTAGACTAGTATATATATAAGTATGTGTGTTTTTATGTGTTATGTAGTTTTTATTAGCTAAATTATGAGTACTTTTTAATAAAAAAGTAGTTTTTTTTTGCCCATGGGCCCAGGAGTGCGCATGGGGGGCTTGAGTTTTATGAGGCTTTGTTCGATCCGGCCCACGCCAAGCGAAACCCGATGGGCTTGGGCCGGGCTAGCCCAAGGCCCGCTTGACGGCTCTACTCAAGACCTCTACTTTATGGCCAACCAAGTAGAACCGTTGTCGTTTTTTGGGTTTTATGTCAAACATAGTCATAAAAAATTAGAGTTCATATTTATCTAACTTAAGAAATCAATGTCCATGTTTACCTAACTGGAATACCGACTCCTACAATTCAATTATCTCCTTCTTTAATGCAATTGTGTCATATCGATCATGCTTTCATCTCATCAAGTAATCTAAATCCCGCAAAATATGTCGCCACATAGACCATGTTTCTACTCATGTGCTCAATTAAGGAAATAAGCTAACAATAGAAGTTGTGATGAGTCGTATCAACTATATGAACTCATACATGAGTGTCTCAATAATGGTTTGTATTGTGTGTGTGCAATGTTCTAAAACACAGCTAGGCGCTAAGCCCTCTTACCGCCGACTTTCTTAGTCGCCGCCTAATCGACCAAGTCGGTTTCACGCCAAACCTCGCCGATCTTAATTTATTTTTTGTAACTTTGATTTTGTGGCATGCGGTGACGTAAGAAGGAAGGAGGCAACCGGAGAAGGAAGAGAGTGGTAATGGTGAGGCAGAGGAGGTAATGGGGGGGCGAACCAGGAGTAAAATCTTTTTTTATTTTTAGTTCTAAACTTGGCTGGTTTATTGCTTTGGGGTTGTTAAGAATTGAGATTAATGGTAGGTTTGTATATTTTTGTTCATTTTACAAATATAGACAAGTGTTTGATAAAATGACAAAGATAAAAAAAAAAAAAATTGTATTCAATGTCTTTGATCTTTGATGTAAATTATCAAAAAAATGGTAATTATGTCTTAATTCTAGGCCTCGATTACGCCTCGACTAGTCCCCTAGGCGCTAGTGTGCCGCCTATCGATTTTTAGAACCTTGTGTGTGTGTCTATATATTACTCTTTCAACGCTCATATTCGTACCAAAGAAGAAATCTTCGAATTGTCTGGAATTACCATGGATTTATATTTCCTTTGAAATTTGTCCTTAATAATCCAAAGGTTTTCATAGTGATCATTTTACCTTAATTTGATTATCACTATAATTGATGGACCTCATTATCACATATGTATCTTTAAAAAATGCACACTCTTAAATATTATAATAAAGTTGATCAATTATAGTACTCCATCTGTTTTAAAATTATCGTTCTCCTTTCATTTTTCGTTTGTTCTAAAATAATTATTTTCTTTCAAAACTTTCCCTTTTAGAGTTGAAAAACAATTTTACTACTTTACCCTTAGTTTTTCTACCTACTTTGATTATAACCACATGCTCAAAGGCATTAAAGAAAACCACACATTTCACCAATATTTATAATACAGTCAATTAATTTTTCTTAAACAATGTGTCGGGACAAAGAGAACGATAATTTGAAAATAGATGGAGTATATGTTTTCTTAATTTTTTTTTTCAATCAGGGTAAACATGACACTCTTTTAGGAACGAAGGAAGCAATTAATTTTGTAATAAATAATTAGTAATTTCGCATCAACCATTATACGTCCATTAGATGCATTTGCAATTGTTTATGTTTTAAAAACAAATTTTATGTTGAATTCTTTATAATCTCAGGTGATGGCAATAGCGATTGTAAAGCAATCACATAAACATAACGCGATGATGGAAAAAACGATGAAAAAAACAATCGCTAAAAAGAATATTAAGCGACGGTTTCAAAAGCCATCACAGTCGATTCAAAGGCGATGACACTAGTGACTGTAAAGCAATCGCATAAACATAAGGCGATTGAAAAAAAAAACAATGGAAAAAGTAATCGCAAAAAAGAAGATTAAGTGATTGCCTTTGAAGCCATCACAACCAACAATCACGAAAAAATATTTTTATATTTTTTATTTTTTTGTTTTTATTTTTTTATTTATAAATGCGATGGCAAAACCATCGCTCGGTATTAGTCAAATTTTGCGACTACAAATGCAATCGCGTTCTTACGAAAACCATCACATTATCTTTCTATTTTCCACGGGGCCTATTTTCTTTGACTAATTCCCCTCAAATATTCAAAGGTGATAACACTGGCGATTGTTGAGCAATCGCATATACATAACGCGATTGCAGAAAAGCAATGGAAAAAAGCAATCATGAAAAAGAAGATTATGTGATAGTTTCAAAAGCCATCGCAAACAACAATCACGTAAAACCAATTTTCTAGTAGTGATCGTCTCCTTCAACAGCTCTGAAAAATACATTAAATTCGAAAATTAAACGTAGCTCCAAAGGTCTCTTTCTGACGTAGTATAGGTAAGAGAGATTTAGCATTGACTTATATAAGGAAAATAGTTTTGTTTCAATTTTAAGATCCTATCTTGTCTTTATTCTGGACTCACCATTGTTGCGCAACGAAAACAAGTTTCTGATTCATTAAGTACAAAATTTCAATAAAAATGTGTTGGGTTATAGGATTTTCGCAATAGGGACGAAGACGAAAGGGTAGGAATAAGAAGGTTTACAACGGAGGAGAAGGGAGAAGAAGATTGAATACATCGTCTTTACAATTTTGTATCGCAATTAAAAAATATTTTGATTAAATTAATGTATCGCGGTGTTATTAAACTAGATAATTAAACTATTGAACCGCAATATAATAATTAATGTAATAAAATTGATGAATCGCAGTGCAAACATTGATGTATCGCGGTGCAATTATTAGACTTGGCAATTAAACTATTGAGCCGCGGTGCAAAAAATAAGGCCAAAATATACTTACCACCCCCCCCAAAGTATCCACCCAATCCCAAAGTACACCCCAACTTAAGGTTTGTCCCATAGTGACATTCAATGTTACCTTTTGTCTCAGTTTGTAGTACCCTAGACGTGACATCTGTTAGAAAGATAACGCAAAGTTAACGAAAAGTTATATTTTAAACTTTATAATGGTAGAAATTATACGACAGAAAAAAAGTAGATCGAACTAATATATACAAATAATACATTTGAAAAAAATAAAAATTGAATTATGTATTGTAAATTTGTAATTTGTTAATGGACCTATGAAGTACTATTCATCTATTAACTATTTTTTTGTTCTTTTAAATTGTTGGTTTTGCTTTTAATATTTAACCTTATATTGTAATCATTATTTTTAAATAATTTGGTGATATTTGCTATTAATAAATTTGAAATTTTAATGCTTGTTAATTATGTTATATTAGGAAAAATATTCAAAACATGGTAATTATCTTAATTATGCTATCTACTATTTTTTTCTTCCGCATAACTTCTATTGAACTGTGAAATGATATTAAATTATTGGTTTTACTTTTAAAATTTAACCTTATATTGTAATCATCATTTTTAAATAATTTGTAATATTTGCTATTAATAAATTTGAATTTTTAATGCTCGTTAATTATGTTTAATTAATAAAAATATTCAAAACATGGTAATTATGTTAATTATGATATCTACTTTTTTTTTCTGCCGTATAATTTCTTTTGAACCGTGGAATGATATTAAATTGTTGGTTTCACTTTTAAAATTTAACGTTCTATTGTAATCATGATTTTTAAATAATTCGATGATATTTGCTATTAATAAAATTAAAATTTTAATGCTTGTTAATTATGTTTTATTAAGAAAAATATTCAAAACATGGTAATTATGTTAATTATGCTATCTACTAATTTTTTTTCTCTGACATATAATTTCTTTTGAATCGTGGAATGATATTAAATTGTTGGTTTTACTCTTAAAATTTAACCTTATACTGTAATCATTATTTTTAAATAATATGGTGAAATTTGATATTAATAAATTTGAAATTTTTATGTTGGTTAATTATGTTATATTAAGTAAAATATTCAAAACAGGGTAATTATGTTATCTACTAAAAAAATCTGATGTATAATTTCTACCATTATAAAGTTTAAAATGTACCTTTTTTGTTATCTTTTCGTTAACTTTTTGTTATCTTTCTAACAGATGTTACAGCTAGGGTGCAAAATGAGACAAAAACGTAACATTGGATGTCACTATGGGGCAAACCTTAGATTGGGGTACACTTTGGGATTGGGTGGACAGTTTAGGGGGGGGGGGAGTATATGTTGACCAAAAAATAATGTAATAAAATTGATGAATCGCGGTATAATTAGACTAGACAATTAAACTATTCAATTGCGGTGTAAAAATTGATATAATAAAATTGATGAATCGCGATACAATTAAACTAGGCAATTAAACTACTAAACTGTAGTGCAAAAATTAATGCAATAAAATTGATGCATCGCGGCTCAATAGTCAATGAACCGCGATACATTTCGTAGCGCACCTCATTAAGGGTATCGTAGTATTTTTGCCCACAAAACTGTCTTTTTCCGATTTGAAAAAAAAAACATGGGACAAGAAAGATTAAAAACTTTGAAAAGTGGACAGGCCCGCAATTTTTCCAAAAAATTATAACCACTTCACTCACTCGTTCTTTTTTTCAATCGCAAAAGACAAAATAAATATTCTTATAATACTCAAATTAGAAAGAAAAAAAAGTTGTATATTTCTTATTTTCCTTTCTTATTTTTATTCTCCGTCGTTGTTGAATTCGTTGGCCTCAACACACAAAAAAAGTATGAAAAGAAAATAGAGTGTGGAGTTGGGTAGCGAAGAAGTATGATGGTTAGCTACTTTTTCGTTACTCTAACTTCCCACTCTCTTACCTATTCATATCATGTCTTCTTGTTATTGTTGTTGTTCTTCTTCTTCATCCTTGTGTTTGTGTGATTCAAAATAGATTTTCTTATGTGTTTTGTGTTATGCATGTAAACTATTCAATGAAATGTAGTGAATATGTTGTTGATGAATTTTTTTTTCTATTATTGACACCTTTTTTAATATGGATGCATCAATTTTGAATCACAATACATTATTTATGAATCGTGATGCATCGATTTGGATTTGTGATACATGAAAGATGCAAATAATTTTGAATCATTTGTTGATTGTGTAATGGAAAGAAGGTAGATGAATGTCTGTTTTCCTAACGATTTTGCATTGCGATGCATCAATTTTTATATCGCGATACAAAATTTGATTAGGTAATTAAAATTGATGCATCGCGATGCAAGATTGGATTATGTAATAAAAATTGATTCTATTTAAATTGATGCATCGCGGTGCAAAATTTAATGCACCGTGATGCATTTCTATAGTGCCCCTCGGGCTCATTAAGAGTATCTTCGTCTTTTTGGCTCAAAAGGTGTCTTTTTTCGGTTGCATCGCGATGCAAGATTGGATTATGTAATAAAAATTGATTCTATTTAAATTGATGCATCGCGGTGCAAAATTTAATGCACCGTGATGCATTTCTATAGTGCCCCTCGGGCTCATTAAGAGTATCTTCGTCTTTTTGGCTCAAAAGGTGTCTTTTTTCGGTTGAAAAAAAAAAGGGACTTGGAGAGTTATAAACTTTAGAAAGTGGACCTGCCCGCAATTATTCCTATAATTTAATGTTAAATTATTTCATATTTTGTTGCTTGTAGTAATGGTTAAGACGTGTGCATGTGTAGTAGAAGATCCTAGGTTCAAAACTTGGAGAGGGGTCTGATAACTTTTTATTAATTTTGGTCTGTAAAGATGAAGAACTCAAGTTGAGACGTCAACTTCTTATTAATTTTGGTATGTAAATTCAGCTTTAAAGATGTATATCTATCATTTTAATATATTTAGTTGTCTCAATGTAAAAAGTTATTTCTTGTTGATTGTGAGGTTATGAGTTCAATTCTTATCTGTCATAATTTTATTTTATTTTAATAAAGGGGTCCTTTTATTTTTTTTCGCCACGACCTCCGAATATTCATGGCCGGCCTTGATTCAAGTAAGAGCAGCTTCAATGGAACTTAATAAAAAGTTTATTCCTTGTATGAACAAGTTTGAGAACCATGATGGAATGCTTAGGTTGATGTGAATACTTGGTGCAATTTTTTTTTCTTTTTTGTGTGCAACTCACTTTTATTATCTTTTTATTGCATTATTTAAATAGTTAAAGAATAAAAAATTTAACAGTGGGTGTGCACTATAAACTTTTTTAAAGTTTATTCACGTGGTATTAGTCAAGTAGAGTCATTTTATCTCGAGTGTTTATCTTATATGACATATTTACCAAAAAGTTTGACAACTCCCCAAAATATCCCTAAAACCTTCCAAACCCTTAAAGACCTTCTTGACTCTCACACAACTCAAACATAGTTGTCCTCTCTTTCTCTCACTCTCTCATTTCTCGCCGTCAGTTTTACCTCATTGCCTCCATCCACTGATGTCGTCCTCATCCTTGTTGTCGTTCTCATCCTCCGCCTCCTTCATCGTCTTTCGCTTTTATTCTCGCTGCCTTTTAGGTAACCTTCTCTCTTTCTCTCTATCAAACACAATGAATCAATGATAAAACAGTCTGATCGTCTAGTCGACCACGAGTAAATCAATTGGTTCAATGATAAACTAGTTTGGTCACGAGAAAACCAATTGGTTCAATGATAAATCAGTCTGATCGTTTAGTCGACCACGAGAAAACCAATTGGTTCAATGATAAACTAATCCGGTCGTCTAATCGACCACTAGTAAACAAATTAGTTTATCAGTGAACCAATTGGTTTATTAAAGGACCATTATAACCGGAGAATAAAATAAAAGGTATCATTGTAGACATTTCATTAATAAAGTAGATTATGAAAATATTTGTTGTTTAAATTAGACTATACATGCTCAAGTTATCAATGGCTTATTATCTATTGATTCATAACATCTATTTTACCCCCTTAGTTTAAATCGACCCTTTTATCCGCGGTATAAAATAGGTTTATAGATTTAAAAAAAAAATGAGTCCGTGAAGTTGACTGGAGATGCTCTAAGTATGGGCTATGAAGGTATTGGGAACGGTGTATGATGGAAGGAGAGAGCTGCAAATAGGATGCGAATCTTTTTCGTCAGAAAAGCTAATAGACGTTCCCGTACTTATTCATTTATAGCTATAGACTATAGTCTGTTCGTCTATTCATCTATTCATCTCTCGTATTTTTATATTAGCGTGACTGAGAACATTAATTGTTCTATATTTACTCATTAAAATAGAAAAAAAAAATCTGATGAATAACTCTAGAGAAGGGCTCAACTTATTTCCAAGGAATATTTCAAAGTTCAACCAAGGTGCTAGGCATGCTGGTTTTATTTCAATTAATTCTCGAAAAAGGAACTCTTAACTCTTAAGTGAGCAACATTAGATATCAGTTTTGGTTGAAAACTGGTATTAACTTGTCTTTTGCTTTGGGTAAAGAGTCTCTCATTTGAAAGTTATTTTTAAAAAAATAATAATATTTTTAGTAATTCATTAGTAATAAAATACTTTTATGTCTTAATTTTTAAAAGTGAACTCTTTAAGTGAAATATCACAAAATAAAATAATTAATACTTTACCCGAAACAAAGAGAGTATTAATTTTGCAAGAATATTTTATAAATTGTTGATTTCAATAAATTTATCTTCAATGCCTCTAAAGTAGACCTGAAAATTGTAACTCATTATCAATTAACCCACCCAACCTAACCTAACCCATTAATATTTTGAGTTGAGCGGGTAACATGTTTCAATAATAATATTAATAATCGTTAAAGCGAGTCATGCCTATTACCCATTATACTATAAATTGATGTCTTTTGGGGAAAATATTGGGTTGAGATTGGCGAATCTGCCTTAACTCGTTATATATTCAACTCGATTCATTCACCCAATTCATTCTAACTCATTTAATATTCGGGTTTAATGGATTTTGATCTGTTTCAATTCATTACCCATTCCAACCCAATTCAACCTACCTTATTATCATGCCTACTCCAAAATATCATTAAATGTAGAGGTCAAGTATTTACGGTGGATCGTTCAACTGTTCTAAAAAATAAAATAAATTAAATTAAGATGGATACAAATTTATATCCAAATAAACTCAATACCAAGATAAATTAGAAGGAAAGAGAGGGAGCTTTTGGTTTGGTTTAGAGGATCCCCATTAAGTGGGGACTATAATTTTGTAAACAAGTGATGAGACATCTCTTTCCCCCTTTTATTTTGGAATCCAGAAAATCTTTTAACATCGCTATAACAGCATGTCATACCAGACCAAATTCTTCATCACTCAGATATATAAAATCAGGAAAAGTGCAACTTGTCACCAAACACTTACATTTGTCACCTTCACTTATTGGATAAATATCAACTATAGATGTGGGCCATCGATCTAATTGGCAGGTTTAAAAGGTTATATTGGCAGTGGGCCCTTATCCAATAAACTCTCATTGACGGTAGCACCAGCACCTCTAACCCAATTATACTTATAATTTCATTTTGAGATTAATTAATTCATTTTAGAAGTAGTTTTAAAAATAGTAATGCTATGTATACTTAAAGAGCATTAATTTTTTTTACCAAATAAGGTGTCACTTAATATGATATTTGCTTTAAAAATAAAATATAAAATTAAAATTAATGTATCACACCAACTATCGCAACCGTTGACACCTCATTTAGAATACAAATTTATACTATTTACGTGCTCATAGCATTACTCTTTTTATAAAAGATTATTGTTATTGAATGTAGACATTAGTTGAATATTTACTCTTTTATAAAAGATTATTATTATTGAATATAGGCATTTGTTGACTTGATTTCTGACAAAAAGTTGAGTGTTTTCAATATATGCAAATCTGGTTGTTTGATATAGTACTTTTTGTTTGAAAATAAGTATTTTTATTAATATTTATATGGATATGAGTAAAATTATTTCTAAACATTGTTTAATGTTTAAAGTATTCTTTAATGATATTAATTTATTGGGTTTTTTTGTTTTTTCTTTCATATTGCACTTAATAACAATATTTTAGACACATACTTGAAGATTTTTTACAAAATTGAAATTAAAATATTTACTTTGGAACATACTAAGAAAGATAATAGTTATCTCCTTCTGAATAAAGGGAAATTATTTAAGAACAAAATATAATTACTTTTTAAAATAATTTTTGAAGATACATTTTTTCAATCATTCAATGGTTAGAACATATTTAGTTGGACACTAGATTTACAATTTAGTTATTTTTAATAGAAAAAGGGAGGATTGGTTAGAAAAGTCAAAAAAAATTGAATCGCAGTGTAATTTTAATTTTTTTTAAATTGCGGTGCATACATTTTTTGAATTGCAGTGTAATTTTAATTTTTTTTGAATCGTGGTGCATAAATTTTTGAATCGTGGTGCATTTTTGTAGCACGTCACAGGCTCTTTAAGGGTATTACAATCATTTTATCCCAAATGTCATTTTCAATTTAAAAAATATCAATACTAAACAAATTAAAACTTTAAAAATAAACCCATAATTTTATCATAGTATTAATTCATAAAGGGTACATAAACTTGGCTTAAATGGGCCATATTGATTATTGGAGTAGTATCTAAAGGTTATCCATTCATGGGAATATAATCCATAACTCGGGGATTTGAATCACTTTGTTAATCACTTTAATTATGCCTTTCTGTCATCATATGAGAGATTATCATTTTTATTTTATTTCCAATTTGTTACTTGTTCATTTTTTCTGGTTGAGATGGCCCATCGGCAACTCCCTGTAAAATATAGAACTAATTGCGGGTCAGTTTACTTTTATGAAATTATAATCGGTAAAATATTTTTTTAGGGTAAAATTTGGGTTAGTCCACTTGTCCAAGTCTCCAATCACTAAAGTACACCATTTAAAAAAAATCGGAAAAAGTCATTTTTATGGCGAAAAAGCGTGACCCTTAATGAGCAAGGCGTCAAGTTTATTTATCATGGTGCAAAACATATTACTTTATCAATTAAGCCCACATAATTTTGCACCGTAATTTCTTTTTTTGTATATATCGCGGTGCAAACAAGGTTCTTTTTTCAAATAATCCAACATCTTTTTGAATCCCGATTTATTTTTTTAGTGCTTACTTTTTGAATGGCGATGTAAAATATCAACAGTAAGAAATTAATTACAAACAATCATTCTTCTTTATTTCTCATCTTTAAATACCTATTGTCATTTTTTTTTATTCATAACCATTTTTCTTTCTTCCTTATTTCCTTTCATTTATTGTAATCCAAAAAAGTGTTTTTGCATCACGATTTCCTTTTTGGATATACCACAGTGAAAAAAGTTTATTTTTCAAATAATCTAACATATTGAACATAATTTATTTTTTAATACTTACTTTGTGAATCGCGTTTCCCTTTTTGATATATCACGTTGAGCATATTTCTATACCGCGGTGCATTTAAAACAAAATTGACCTTAAAATAAATTAAAAAAAGTCAACTACCAAGCACGTATATCCAGACCAAAAGAATAATCCTACATATTTCGCGGTGCAAAAAAGGTTCATTCTTCTAATAATCCTACGAAATAAACAAACAATTGAAACGATTTATAATAGGATCTGATTCAACAAATGTATAGCTGTCAAGATTACTATTATGCAAAGCTTTCACATGCCATTGCAACTTCGAAAATAATCTTCATAACCATAAAAATCTTACCACAGAGCCTTGTGCGCTCATCCATGCCTTCTTGTATGATACAAAAATCTCATACATGGTCCTTATCTAAACAACTACATCTTTTCGAGAATCGATGGTCGACTAAGAACATTTTCAAGAATCAAGTTTGAAATTATACCACAACCCATCTTTTTGCATAATCCATTGGATCAATCGTATTAACATAACAAGCGTGTTCAAGGTTACACTATATTCTTAGCAATTTGAAATAGTTCAATTCATAAACCAACTACAACCATCATTAAAATTTTTGCAAACAACACTAATCCTCTCATTATTGTTCTTCAAAAAATATATTAAAAATCAATCGTGAAAGAATACTTTATAAGTTCACAAGAATTCGTACACCCCCTTTTAAAAATTTGCCAAACACTAGTAATATGTGATGTCCAATCGGAGTTAAAAGGTCATTTCGATTGATTAAGACATATATTATAACATGTGACACTATCATCATCATTGTCCACATGAAGAATTGATATAGCTTTGATAAGATGTAGAGGATCGCGATTCGAATAAGTTGAGCTGCTATTACATCTTGAGGCATCCATATTTGCAGGTAGATGCACCACGATTACAATTCATTGAATCGACTCTACGACAATCTCACATCCCA
>JABEVN020003794.1:0-16882 GCA_013146195.2 Codonopsis lanceolata | reverse complement strand
GTGAATCAAACTTTTTAGAACATATAGAAGATAGATTCCATTTAAGGAAGCGTGGTGTAGCATCATTGTCGATGGGATACAAATCTTGGCTTTCTCACATAAAACATCGTAATTTGGAATTCAAACAAGATATAAGTAATAAATATATAAAAATTAAGTCAAAACTAGTTTATGATAAAGTTAACATAACTACGGGTATCAAAGGCACACAATTCTCCACATTCATATTTGTCCTCTTCTCCAATCCATTTATCAAACTATCTACTATGTGTTTTAACCGAGTTATATTCACAGATCTCATCAATATTTGATACTAATTTGTACATAGGACCATGATATGTATGCTGTTCTTTGGAGAAAAAAAAACCGCTAACACCAATAAAGTTATTAAACATGCAACATCCTTCAAATCATCTTCTTCTCCACTACCAATTATTCTACTAATACTACTTTCAATCACAGATGGCATCAACCTTTCATTAAAATTTTCGTCCCAAACTTGTGTGGAAAATGTTTTAAAAAGCGAGTTC
The DNA here is from genome assembly GCA_013146195.2 of Codonopsis lanceolata. Classification (NCBI taxonomy): domain Eukaryota; kingdom Viridiplantae; phylum Streptophyta; class Magnoliopsida; order Asterales; family Campanulaceae; genus Codonopsis; species Codonopsis lanceolata. The sequence goes on along the minus strand of JABEVN020003794.1, from coordinate 16,352 downwards.
GATTCATCTTGTAAAGGGAAACATCAATTTCCTTCACCCCATCCTTTACACAAAAACATCCCTTACATGTCCCTCTTCAATTGTAATTTTACTTTTCCCAATAGAAAAGTACTTCTTCCCTCCTTTTACAAAACAATCAACCATTGATAACAATAAGTTCTTATTAATGTTGCAGTATTCATCAACATTCTCACTTTGAAGTAGAGCTTCAACCAAAATTGCAAAGGTGTCTTCTTCAACATAAGAATATGCTCATCACGGATGTTAATTTTCTTCAAGTGTTGTTTTAATAGAAGCACATTTGATCTTACTCTTCGAAGCAGATATTGGATTTCTTTGATGTTTTCGCTTTCTTTGAAACTGCATTAAACAGTAAAATTTGTTCATGGTAATAACTTAAACAATCAGGCATCAGAAAATATCAAATATCAAAAAAATCATAATAAACTTCAAACACTATAACTTCTTCATTTAAACCTAAAAACTTTGAAATAATACTCACTGTTGCATTCTCTACCGCTTGTCTAGTTCTTTGTGAAGATGAAAGCAGGTAAATTTTGATTTTCCATTTCCAAGTATCGTTAGCGTGAAGAGCTCCTTTTTTTTTTGACGAATTTCGTAATAAGGATAATCGATTTTGAATAATCTATTTTTAAAATTTGCTAGTGTATATATATTTCTTGTATTTGGGGTTCATTAAAAATGTATATTCGTGTATATACGAATACAAAAGCGGTGAAATGTATAGTATTTTGCTTGATGCCAAACCAAGGCATCGAGGATTTTGGCGGTATGAAAAATTAATGAACCAAATTTTACGATGCCAAGGCCGGGCATCGGGGAAATATTAACGGTTAAATGGATTAAACGTTTACCAATGCCAAATGATAAAAATGCCATTAATTCAAAAACTTTGATGCCAACCCTTGGCATCAGGATTGATTTCTAAGCATTATGCAGGATCAAAATTAATTGAAAAACTCTGATGCCAAGACCTGGCATCAGGATGGATTTCACAGTATTTTGGAGGACCAAAATTCATTCAAAAACTATGATGCCAAGCCTTGGCATCGGGATGATTTCAAAGCATTTTGCGGGATCAAAATTAATACAAAAACTACGATGCGGCATTGGCATCGGGATGGATTCAAAACATTTTGCGGGATCAAAATTAATACAAAAACTCGATGCACGGATCATTGGCATCGGGATGGATTCAAGGCATTAAATTGAGTTAACGTTTTCGGATGCCAACAATAGGCATCAGGACTTGAAACAAAACATTACATAACACGACACACCCAATTTCAATACAAACCCTAAAATTTTCGAAAAGACTCATCTTACTTCTTCACTAAACATTACCCAAATTATGGCTACAAGAAAGAGTTCACGAATCAATAAAAATGCTGAAGGCAATCGAACAAAAAACAATGTTCAAGATCAATACGCAGTTGAAGATGCTACAGGTACCCTAATAACTAAAATTTTATTAACATTATTACGATTGTTTTATATTATGATTGTTTTATATTATAATTGTTTGTATGATTGTTTTATCAACTTACCTATAAATTCTAAATTGTTTTTATATTATAATATAAATTGTTTTATATTATGATTGTTTTATGTCTAATATAGGAAGTAATGTAAGAAGAAAGTTGAAAATAGTATTTATTTATTTAATTATTTTATGTGCGAGATACAACAAAAAAGTATGCAAATACGGATGTAGCATTCAAGCGCTAAATAAGCAATTGAAATCCATTGACTTTACAAAAAAACAATTAAGCTGCATTAGAAGAAACGCCATTACGGTATATTATTGAGGAAATGAGAAATAGCAATCTTTGAAATCAACAAATATAAGAAAAGGCGATGAAGCGATCAACCGATTATAAAATGCTTCGTGAAAGGAAAGAAAATTTTCAAATTTGGAAGGAATACTGATTCATTGAAGCCAATGATGCAAAGTTGGTTTTGGAATAAAGGATGGTGATAAAGAAATCAATATTGGTAACCCTCAATTCCAAAGGAATGATTTTATAAAGAAGTGTTTCCCGGATAGAATCTCAAGCTGTTCTTTGCAAACATACGGCGAGTCAACGTTGATACTTACCAAAAGCTGAGACAATGGTAAAAACAAAAAAAAAAAAGATTTGAGCGTGTTACGTGCTTGACAACTCTACTTGTTCTTGCAACATTATTGGTACCAACAACTTCCTCTTATATATCATGGAAATATGCTAGTATAGTTTCTGATGGAAATATGCTAACATACAACTGGTCAAAACACATAGTAGATGTTTTGTTGGACAACAGGAAAACATAAAGAAGGCTATCTGATAGATGCGTGCTTCTATTACGTAAGTTTTAAACATTCTAAATATGTTTATAGATGTGTAATTGTTAATTGTAATTTATTAATACAATTTTTTACGATATACGCTCGTGAAAAATTGAACATTCTCAAAGTTTACGGACAAAAAACTTCCCAAGATTTGAAAAATGGGACTTATCAAAATTGTATCCCATAGTGAAGGATATACATTTTTTATCAGGTTTGAAACAAAAGGTAAGTTGGTACAAGTTGAAAACCTATTACAGATCTGAATAATACATCCTTACATTACTCAATATTTTTTGGCGAAAGTTTTTCAGGAACTAGATCCCACAAATCTTGAAAGAGAAAAACTTTGGAATGTTCAAGAAGAGGAAGAAGATGAAGAACAGGAAGATGAAATCGAACACATTGAAGGAGGAAATCAAGAAAAAAAAAAGGTCAGAAGAAAATACACTGCCTTTAATCGTTGCAGCAATGGAAAACTTTAACAAACCTGAAGGAACAGATGAGAAAAAGAGAAAAAAAAGATACAAAATGAGAGCAAAAAAAGGAGGCTCAGAAAGAAGGAACCTCAAAAAACAGGAACCAAATGAAGAAAAGAATGAGGCTCAGAAAGAAGAAACCTCCAAAAGGAAGATCAAAAGCAGATCAAAGTGAAGAAATGAAGGGTAAGAAAAAACAGAAGATTCAAAAAGAGATTCAAAAATGTACAAGAAGGTCTGGAAGAATTATGGCAGTATCATATAAACAAAAATGTAAGAAAAATGATGGAGTGGTTATTCACATAGACTGATGTACACAATATTGACACAACTGCTTAAAACAATGTTGTAATTTGGCAATTTGGGAGAAGTGTTTGGGATGTAAACATTATGATGGTTTATTGGTTACTTTTGACATTGTCCTGCTCATTTGTCGTTGGAAATTTAAAACAATTTGTATCAAATTACAAAGTTTGATGGTCTTTTGTAAAAACAGATCGATGGCCTTGTGTAATTTGTTACATTATACCAATGTTATAAGTTGTTCCTATCCTTACTGCTAAAATTTGACAGAAAAAATGTTCAAAGTTTCATGGCATCAGAAAGTGTTTTCAAGCAAAAAACCCTCCACAGATTCAGAAAAATGCTGATGCCAAGACTTGGCATCAGGATGGATTTCACATCAAATTGCAGGAACAAAATTAATTGAAAAATGATGATGCCAAGCCTTGGCATCAGGATGATTTTAAAAAGCTGATGCCAGACCTTGGCATCAGGATGATTTCTAAAATAATTCAAAAACTCTGATGCCATGACTTGGCATCAGGATGTATTTCACATCATTTTGGAGGACCAAATTTAATACACAAACTCTGATGTCAGGCCTTGGCATCAGGATGGATTTCATAGCATTATGCAGGACCAAAATAATTCAAAAACTCTGATGCCAAGAATTGGCATCAGGATGGATTTCACATCATATTGTAGGACCAAAATTAATTGAAAAATGTTGATGTCAAGCCTTGGCATCAGGATGGATTTCACATCATTTTACATAAACAAAATTAATTGAAAAATGCTGATGCCAAGCCTTGGCATCAGGATGATTTTTTAAAAAAGTTGATGCCAGACCTTGGCATCAGGATGATTTTAAAAAAAAGCTGATGCCAGACTTGGCATCAGGATGATTCATTTTTAAATAATTCAAAAATCCTGATGCCAAGGCTTGGCATCAGGATGGATTTCACTACATTTTGGAGGACCAAAGTAATCCAAAAACTCTGATGCCAAGACTTGGCATCAGGATGGATTTCACATCATATTGCAGGACCAAAATTAATTGAAAAATGCTGATGCCAAGCCTTGGCATCAGGATGGATTTCACATCATTTTGCAGGACCAAATTTAAGACACAAACTCTGATGCCAAGCCTTGGCATCAGGATGGATTTCACAGCATTTTACATAACCAAAATGAATACAAAAACTCTGATGCCAAGCCTTAGCATCAGAATGGTTTTCACAGCATTATGCGGGACCAAAAAATTTCAAAAAAAGCGATAACAAAGATTCAAAACAGTTTTTCAGGACCACAAAACAACATCCAATTTCTGTTCGTCAATTCCAATAATCAAACTCATCAATTCTTGGTTCGTCAACTAAAATATGATCAACATTACCTTGAATCTCTACATGTCCTAGAGTTGTGATTACAATATTTATTACATCTACTACATTTATGTTTCCTTGTACTACTCGAATTTCACCCTTGGATGCAATTCGCTTCTTCTTAGGCCGTCCGGGCAATTTCTTCATTCTTGGGGTAAGATTCTTGAAGCTTCGATGATTTTTTAATCTCATACTTATAAGTTGTTGGAACTGGCATCAGGCTTCCCTCGTAGCACTTGACATAATAACTATTTAAAAAGTAATTATCAATTATGTCTTCAACTACTCTCTGTGCTATGACAATAACAACAACGGCATGACAACATGAGAAGCCTTGAATACGCCATTGATAGCAAGAACATGTTCGACAATCCAAATCAACTTCGCGGTAGGATTAGATACAACCGTAAATAGAGTTAGTAGCTTTCATAACTTGCCATGACATACCAACTTTCAAATTCTCTATCCACTTTTTATCCATCTTAGCACAAAGAAGCTTGTTCCATTTCAAACCATTATTCAGCCTTTCGACAAACCATACCATAAGTTTTTTTCTTATGCAGTCCACCATACAAGTGATAGGAAGTCCTCGAGCATCAACAATCCAATTGTTGAATGACTCTGCAGCATTTGATGTAAGTTCAGCATAACGTTTATCGAGAAAGAATGTGCAATGGCCCAATTACGAAAGGAAGGTCAAGCAAAAAATCTAAGGCAATCGTCATCACCATCTCCTTTTAAATACCTCAAGCTTCTTCTCAAACAACTCAAGCTGTAGGGCGCATAAGCACATTCTTTAAATTTTAAACAAATATTCTTGCGAAAGGAAGAACGTTTGCCAGCACACATATCTTTCAAATTACGACAAAGATGAACCAAACAAAAAAAATGCTTAGAACTACCAAAAACATCTGGAATCGCTTGCATCAACCCAACATTTCGATCTGATACAATAAGCACATCACGACCATTAACTACTTCTTTTACTTTTGAAAAAACCAATGCCAATTATCATAATTTTCTGAACTTACAACAGCAAAGGCAAATGGAAATAGTCCTATATAAAAACAAAAATGAAATATTCAAATTAGTAAAACAACAACTTTGACATCAAAACACATAGAAAACAGAAACCAATATAAGTGTCACATACAACTTACCTTGATTACCATCCTTCGCCGTGGCGAATAAGAGGATTGACTTACATCGAGATTTCATAAATGTCCCGTCTACAAACAATATAGGCCGACAATAATTAAAACCATCCAAACATGCAGCATTATGAATAACAGGGTGAAACATTTTGAAATGGAATCTGATTCAATAAACGCCAAACTGCCTGGATTACTCTTCTTCAAAGCTTTAACATACCACTGCAACTCATCAAACGATTCATCATAACTACCAAATACCTTATTACGAGCAACCTCAATACTTCTCCATGCCGTCATATATGATATCTCAACCCCATAATGGATCTAACATACTCGATTACATCCTGCGAGAATAATTTGGTGACTCGAACATTATCACAAATAAAATCTGCAATTACATTATACCCCATCCTTTTTTATTTCTTAACTCCATCAATAAAAGAAACTTTGCAACTGTGTGTAAGATTTTACTTCTTTATAATTATAGAATTATCAACACTAGAAACAGCACACTTGATGAACCAATCACAGTTATCAATGAATTTATTACCACAAACAACAGTAGCCCTCTCATTCCTAGCAAAAACATATTCAAATCCAAGTTTCATAGAATATTTCATAAGTTCAGTACGAAACTCTCTCATGCCACCTTTAAATATTTGTCCAGATCCGGTGATAATCTATTCCCAACCAAGCGATAACAAATTATTGGAAGATGGAGCAGGGAAAAAAATCATAAAGCGAGGATAACTTTCATTATCAATTTCAGCAAAACCAACATCAACAGATTTACTATTATGAGAAGAAGAAGCATCCAAACTACTCCTAAAAGGACCAAAATCACCCTTTGACTTATGAGAAGAAGAAGCATCCAAACTACTCCTAGAAGGACCAAAATCACCCTTTGACCCCAAATCATTCTCTACACCATCAACAGTTGCACCCAAAACATCAATAACATCTACTGAAATAACATAAATGCTTAGAATTTTACCCGGCACCAACATATTCAAAAATCTTCATCATTTGATAAAATACAATTACGATGAGGTCGAGAGAATATCTCAATCTCAAACTTTCAATATTAACAGAATATTTGCTTGTAATTGATAACAGCAAATCAGAAAACTCAAAACCATCTGTAACCCTTTTCACAATTGTTTATCCCCTAATTTCAGCAAAATCATAACACTGGACTTCATACAGCTTCCTGAAAATTGGCAATGCCGCAGTTCGCATCCAAACAATGAGATCCTCTTGCTCGCTCAACTGTTACATATGGAAACAAAATCATTTATGATCAAGGAGAAAAGTGAAAGTGAAGATATACGCACTTTGGAAAATTCACAATAAATCTATCACTTAGGAAAATGTTCCCCAATAATATATTTCTACTCTTAAAGCCTCAATCTTAATCGCAAGGCATTATATTTTTTCTCATAAGAAGTACCAAAATTGAGTCAATGAAACATATACAAAAGTCTAGATTCTTCCTTAACAATGCATAAGTATGCACTGCTTATGAACCCATTAGCAGTATAGAAGCTGCTGCACTGTAAGAGTTTCAAGTAGGATGCTGACGACATCCGACTTATAACATAACAAAACTACTCTTAAGGTCAATTTAATCAAACAATTAGTGTGCAAAAATAGCAAATTTCCTTCTTTCACCCAAACCCAAAATTAAAATGAAATTCGTTTGACTTTCATACCAGAATGAATTACAGACGCTATGAGATAACAGATGTATGGAGAAACTTCTTTAATGGTTTACCGATAGTTTCACATATCTATCATTCACAATTGAGCGATTGTCTAAACTCTGATGCCAAGCCCTGGCATCAGGATGCATTTGACAGCATTTTGGAGGACCAAATCAATCCAGAAACTCTGATGCCAAGCCCTAGCATCAGGACGCATTTGACAGTATTATGCAGGACCAAATTAATTCAGAAACTCTGATGCCAAGCCCTGGCATCAGGATGCATTTGACAGTATTTTGGAGAACCAAAATCAATCCAGAAACTCTGATGCCAAGCCCTGGCATCAGGATGCATTTGACAATATTATGCAGTACCAAATTAATCCAAAAAATCTAATGCCAAGCCCTGGCATCAGGATGCATTTGACAATATTTTGGAGGACCAAAATCAATCCAGAAACTCTGATGCCAAGCCCTGGCATCAAGAAACCTAGGGCATATAATTGAGGATGGGAGAATTTTTAAAGGGACATACCTTTCAATCGAACTGCTGGAATTTCTCCGCAATCGTCAATTCAAAATTTTGGGGACGTAGGCTGAAGGCGGCGTGAGCAGGAAGAGAGGCGAACTAGAGGGCGACGTGAGTAGGAGGGCGTAAGGGAAATAGAGCTATGAACGCGGGGTGGGAGCTGGGAGAGGACGACGTACTTTTGCCCCAATGCAAAGAAATAAAAGGTTGTGAGGTAATTTTGCCCCAAAATTGTATCTAAAAGATATTTCTAAAAAATAACTGGATTCATATGAAAACATGTTTTAAAATATGTACCGACTTGTAATTTTTTCTATAAGATAACTTCATATAGGGCTTAGGGTTTAAGGATGTAATACTATTAATCAAATAAACAAGGAATAATTGTGGGCCGGTATCTTTTGGAGAAATTATAACATCTCCAGTCCATTTTATTTTTATTCAACTAATAAAGTATTTTTTTTCATAAATTTGTTCCAAAACTGTCTGCGACGTCTTACTACTTCGTTCTTCTTCTTCTTTCGTCTTCTCATTTTCTTCTTCTTTTGTCTTCTTCTTCCTCCTACTTCTTTCTATTCACTCTATAACACACTCAGCTACTTCCATCTCAATTTCTCCATTGCTGACTTCTTTTCATCTTTTCTGACAATTTTCTTCATAATTTTTTATCTCGATGAACTACAGGACCCACCGCATATCAAATCGAAACTCTCAACAAGATCTGCATGTATCACTTGATTTACCCTATGATGTCTTCGTATTAAGGTTAGAGAAACGATGTTTAAGCATAGTTTTGGGCTTCATAAGTTTTCCGATGCCCATTTTTACACACAAATTTGGGGGCAGGGTTCAATTTATTCATTTCGACGCCAATTTTGTCCATTACGATGCTCAACTAAGTTGATATTTGGTGGTAGTGTTCAATTTTGTCCATTTTGATGCCCAACTTTGTTGATATTTGGTGGCAGTGATTAATTTATTCTTTCCAACGCCAATTTTGTCCATTACAATGCCCAACTATGTTGATATTTGGTGTCAGTGTTCAATATATTCATTCTGCTGCCCAATTTTTCTATTGCAATGCTCGAATTTGATTAAGGATTTTTCTAATGCGATTCCTAAATTGGACAGACTTTAAATGTGTTTTGCGATGCCCAGTGTTTTCATTGCGATACCCATTTTTCTATTGCGATGCCCAAATTTGGTTAAGGATTTTTACAATTCGATGCCTAAAATTGCACATACTTCAAATGTGTTTTGCGATGCCCAATGTTTTCATTGAGATGCTCAAATTTCGACAGTGACTTTTTGCATTTCGATGCCCAAATTTTGACAGATTTCAGTTGTGCTAAATTGGCCTAGGCGCTGGGCGCCCCTCCACCACCGCGACTTCCTTCAAATTGCCCAAAAAAATCATCCACGAGAAAAAAAGTCACCTAATCACCCTGACGCCGCTTACTCGTCCTGGGCCCCACTGTATCAAATCTGATGTAGCCTTCACAAAAGAGCCATTGCAAACCTTAGAGATAAGGGATCATAGATGGAGGGAGATGGGGAAGAAAGATAAGACGAAATAGAGGACTTACGATGTTGACAACAACGCACCGGGTGGAGTCTGCGATGGAGCCATGGAGGCGATAGATCTACGCTAAGAGGGATATAGAGAAAGAGTGAGAACGAGAGACGTGGGAAGGAAAGATAAGAAGAAAAGGAGAACTTACGGCGGCGACAACAACAACGGTGGAGATGGTGACAACGAAAATGGCTACGACGGTGAAGATGGAGAGCGATAATACAGGGATAAATCTAAGTATCTAACCCAAGAGAGGGAAAGAGAGAGGGGGAGAGAGATAGATGATGGTCTCTTGCAAAAATCGAACTGAGTAAGGAAAAATGTGCTTCGTCTTCTGTGCCATGCGCATGGAAAAAGAAAAAAAATCGTTTCTTCCTGACCTAGGCTCTTCAGTCGATATTTTGGGTTGGGAATTGGAAATAGTACATAGAAAGAAAGAGATATACCAATAAGCAAGCCATATTTTCAAATTTACCCTTTAGCCTTTTATTCTATTTGTTTCTTCACATTTTTCTTAGTGACATTAGTCAAATACGGCCATTTGACCCGATTAGTGAACATATATAGCCTTTGACAAAAACCAACCAAAATGCTACAGTGGTCGGTCTGTCGACCACTTGTCGACCGGTGATTGCTACAGTGGTCGGTCTGTCGACCACTTGTCGATCGGTGATTTCGCATGTTAATGGGGTGTATTTTTACTGGTTTATCGATAAACCAGTCGTGGTTTATCACTGGTTTATCGATAAACTAGGCCATAAAAGAGTATTTTTTTAAAGTGAGGCTACAAATGACCAAGTCATCTTTGACTTGGTCATTTTTGTAAATACCCCTTTTTCTTATTTAAATACATAATTTGTAACTTTGACACAAAATTTACTTTTTTGGTACTCATATTTTCTTGAGATTTACACTTTATGTAATGAAATTAAATTGTTGGATTTAAAAATTTTTAAACCGCAAAAGTACTTTTCTATTTTTTTTTCTTCCTAAAATGCTCACGCTACCACTCCCCATCATCGTCAGCATCATCATCTTCGATAATGAGTTTTGTGAACTACTTTCTTATATATCGAGTCCATTTATTGATTTTTTATAATACACCTCACAAATCTCCCATGATCACGGCCAGACTACTCTTCAAAACAGAAGCAAGCTCAAACTTGTTCAACATGGGAAGTTTAGAAATTTGAAACTGGCTTTGCAAGGTGGGTTGAATAGACATCTCCGGGCATGATAAAAATAATCTTTGGCTCCATTTATGATTGCAATACGTGAACAATCTTGCTCGATGGTAGTGGAGGAGATGGGGCGAAGACTATGATGCGTGTGTCGGAGACTACGATGTGGGAGTCATTGCCTATAATGTCGGCATCGTTGCCTATGATTTGGGTGTCAGTGCCTATAATTTGGGCATCGAAGCCTATGATTTGGGCGTCGTTGCCTATGATGTGGGCGTCGTTGCCTATGATATGGGTGTCATTGCATATGATTTGGGCAACGACGTCCAAATTAGAGGTAACAACGCCTAATTTGGAGGCAACAACACCTAAATTGGAGGCAACGACACCCAAATTGGATGCAAAGATGCACGACATGCAAGTAGGGTTGCATTGCATATGAAGAGTACAATCATTATCATGACAGTTCTAGTGAATATAAAGCATATTGCTTTTGAGCTTATGAGTCACATTTTCATTTATTTCTTCTGTTTTGCCTGTGTCGCATATGAAGTGGGTGTGTTGATCATGGCAACAACGCTCAAATTGGAGGCAACGACGCCCGAATTAGAGGCAACGACGCCCAAATTAGAGGCAATGACGCCCAAATTCGAGGCAACAACACCCAATGATTGGAACCCCACAAAAATGAACGACACCCAATCATGCCTCGATATTATTAATTATGCATCGTTTATTCAAATTATGTCTCGGTGTTATTAATTAGGCGTCGTTTCTTTAATATGGTGACATAGTTCAATTTATTTTTCCAATCCACTTTTTCATCTACTTACGGGTCAAAAAGAAATATTACTTTTTGTATTGATCGATGCAAAAAATTAATTCTCGATGCCTAATTTTTTATTACGAAGCCCAATTTTTGCATTACGACGCCCAAAAAATTTTACCGACGCACAAATTGAGACAGTGACTTTGTGTGCATCATTTTCCTTCATTAAGAGTATTTTCGTAGTTTTCTCCCAAAAAGTGCACTGTAGCGGTTTAAAAAAATAGTTATAGACTTTTACGGTTATAATTTCATCGCATGGTACCGGTCCGATTATCACCCAAAAAGAAATCCTATCTAAAAGCAAACAAACTGGCTACTGCAGGGGAGACACCAAGACAAAGTTCAAATCTGCATATTTGAGCTCGACGTTTAACTTTACTAGTTTTAGGTACACGTGCGTATGTTGTTAATGATTTTTGTAAAGTGTTTTGTCTTTATTTTTTTTGTTTACTTTTAATTATTGAATTTTTTTATCCTTTCATTTTAACAAAGTTTTCAGAATTATAAATTGTGTTGTTGTGTGTTTAGCTTTTTAGTACTTTTTCATTTAGAATGTATAGTTTTTGCCATTACATAGCAACTTATTATGTAGTTTTTTTCTTTTTTATTGGTTATTCTTGTATCTCTTTTTTAATTAATTTTTTAAAATAATATATGTTAGCTTGCTTTTTTTTTGTTTCCAATTTCTTTTTGTATCATATGAATGTTTAATTTATATTTATTAAAACTATACTAATAATTTTTTATAAACAATATCAATTAATGACCATCATAAAAAAATGAAAATCAGTACAATAAGTTCTTATATACGAAAAAACTATATATGTTTCTAAAAATTATCCTTTTGAGATTTTAAAGCATATTATTCACGAGAATTAATGAAGTTTTATATATTTATATATATGTAAATATATATACATTCATATATGTGTGTGTATATTTCCCCTATGAATTAAATTAATCATAAAAAACCAAAAGTTAGGTTTGATAGAAACTTTGATAAGATAATTACTTTTTTGGCCTAATTTTTATGGGGCCAAAATACGATTCACACCCTTCCTACTTTAATCTCGTCTTGCACCTAACTTACAAATTAAGTGTCTCACTTTCATATATAATTTTGCAATTTGTCCCACTTTTGCCCTTTCACGTCCATGAGAGTTAATAATATTAATAGAAAATGACACGTGCATGTCACATGAAGATTATTTTGGTCAGTTTTTTTTTTTTTTGGTGCAAAGTTGGATTTAGTTATAATTATATCATTTAGTTATGATATTTAAGATATGTTTGTGATCACGCAAAATTGGTGATCTTATCCTACGCTAGTGTGAGACAACAGAATACGGTGAAGAGATAATGAATTTAAAAGGATATCTGATTGATCAAAGTTACAAACATTAACAAACCCTCTCTAACATTTGGGTAATGGCGGTTACATTGACTATTACTGAACTGAACTGAAGAACTGGGATGTTTTACAGAAAATGGGGAGACCTCTAGGTTTTTAGGTTATGAATGACCTAAATTCTAGGAGATTCTTCTAGGGCAAACTTCAGTAATTCTTCTTCTTTCTTGCCTATTCTCATCCTCTTTTTTGTAACCTTCAGTTCCCTTTTTATACCCAATCGGAGCGGGGCATGGTTGTCCGTGAAATGGAGGTGGCCTGTTCTCATTGGCAGGTCTGGGCGGCCCTTCATCATTTGCATGACACGGAATTAGGTGAGTGATTTGAAAAGATGGACGTCTGTCAGGGAGCAGTTAGCTGAATATGGCAGTACTTTTCTCGTATGATCAGGTTATGAGGCAGAGTTACAGTATAATGATTTTATCGGGGTGCATGACACGTTGGGACGAGCGCTGCCGATCCCCGGTTGCTCGGCATGGGTAGGATCGAGGTTCCTTTTCTCGGAAGGTTTGGCTGAGCTCACTTAGTGGATTGACGGGAGCGACCGTGAGTTAGTCTTCCAAAGAATTCCCTTGGTGGATCCGTTCTTTGGTCGGCATGGTAGCGTCTGATCCCTTCTCAGTTCGGCTTGGTAAAAGGGGCGGATCCCAGGTCGGCTCCTGCTGGGACCCTCGCTCTCGTCCTCTTTCTAGATATACGCGATTGGAGAACTCATGAGAAGAATTGGGTCGTGCTCAGCCTTGTGGGTTCGTTCTTTAGTCGGCATGGCAACGACTGATCCCTACTTAGGCCGACTCGGTATTGGAGGACTCATGAGAAGAATTGGTTCGTTCTCGGCCTTGTGGGTCCTAGGTCGGCTCCGGCCAAGACCCTTCAGTAGCCCCCCACTTCTTGGCCATGGTCAAGGGCATATGGCCGATAAGTAAATTGTTAAAATTCGGCCTTTCTGCACAAACTGTCCTTTGGCTTAATGGTGTGGCTGCACAATTTACTTTGTCCACCGACCTTTTGTGCGAGAGGAGTGGTGGCGGTTCACTTTTTATGGGAAAGTGGGCCGTCATAAAGGCAACTTTTCTCTGTCAGGATATTAAATGCGGGGTGTCTTTTCAAATTTCGAAACTGGTGCAGAGCCGCCATTTTCCGTGAAACGAATCATTTGGGCGGGAAATCGAGGCAGTGATCTTAAATGTCCCTTGGGAAACGCTGGTGGGCTGAACCGGTGAAGGTTTGAAAAAACGACGTCGCTTTGAATCCGGTACTTATAACTTTTACTTTCACCTTTTTTTCATTTTCACCGCTTCTCAATCTTCACTGTTTTTTCTTTTCTCTCCTTTTCCTTCAAGTGAGCTCCGACCAGATTTCTCAGGGATCCTTGCGCCCCCCGTCGTTCTTTTAAGCCAGTAAGTGTCCTTTCTTTTTCTTGTGTCCGCGAAATTTCGGAGGGGGATAGCCTCATTCTCCCAGTTTTTCCTTTTCTAATTGGTTTCTCCGGCAGCGTCGTGTGTTTTTTATTATCCCGGCGGCTTCATGTGTTTTCAGGAGAGACTCCGGATTCGCATAGGTTACCGGCGGCTGATCGGAGTACTTGCATTACGGTAAACCCCCGGCTTAATCTTTCCTATTTTCCCCTTAGTCTTGCTTTTATTTACCCGAAAATGCTCTGGCCTCCCTGCTATAATCTTGATCCTTCATCCTTTAGTAGCTTTTCGAGCTCCGACGATTCGTCGGATGAGGAAAGGCCACTGGTGATCAGGAGCCCGCTTCCTGGTTGCACCGGGACCTCAGCCATACCGTCCCGCCACGCCCTAGGGGGATTTATTAGAGCGTTAATCATTAGGAGTCCTTCGCCTAGGAAACCTGATGTTTCCTCCGACGTGCCCTCTCCTTCTACAGAGGTGTCGGGGTGGTTTTCATTTACCGAGCCGGTGGTCAATGCTCCGGTGGACTTTGTAGATTTGTCTTCACCCCTTGAGGATGATACCGAGCCGAATGTTAGTGTTGAGACAAATAGGGGGACGAGGAGGTTGCCGGTTCCACACATAGCGGTGTTCATTTTAGTGTGTTTCATGGCGAGGAGCGTACAATTGACCCCACAATTCGGGTTGAAATTGTTGTTGATCCGCCGAGCTCGGGTTGTTCTTCCCCTGCCTCGGTTTCTTCGGTAGATTACGGCAAGGATGATCCTTTTTTGGACTCTGTCTTCGGCAAATCCCCTCGCGGAGGCCTCGTGTATCGCCAATCCCGAGGCAGCTAGAAAGCTGTTACCCCTAAGGAGGCGAGGTTTTTTCTTGTGAGTTCCGAGGTTACGGTGAGTTCGCACTGGAAATATAGCGACGAAGTTTTCTCGGCCCCGGACTATCCGTTAAATGTTCCCATGAGGGTTTTTGCGAGCAAGGAGCGTATTGCTTTAAGTCTAATCACTCAATTTTTCACTAGCGAGAGAGTGTTACACTATCATCGAGCTGAAAGAGTGCTGGGGTCTCGACAAGCTGAAAGGATGTCTAGTGGCAGTGGTGCATCAATTTCTGGCCGATCAGAGGCTCGGGAGGTAGAGGGCGAGAAGACATCACGCTATCTTCGGCCATTTAAGAACCATATTACCTCTGACGACATAGCTGAATGGGCCGCAGAGTATGGTTCTGATAGTTTTCGGGGTTTGGTTCCCGACCTATCCTTGAGCCTAGGGGAGCTTCGCCAACTCCGGAGCCACGTCGGCTTTTACCTTTCCCTCATTGAAGTCGTTTGGTCATGGCTCCCACGGATCCGCTTTATTTGTGAGTTTCGAGGGAGACAAGCTCGCTCCGATCCACCCCTAACCTGATGAGGGCCATAGTATCCTTTCATTCGCGTGCATGCCAGGGTTTCGAGCCCTCCTTTCTCTCGCCTGCCATTATTTTAAGGTGGGTATGGCTATGTTTCGGATGATCGGGAGTAGACACGCGCATGGGTTCCCCCTCTTGGCCAATTTCGTTCACAAGGACCACAAGTGGTCGATTGCTTCTCGGTGGAGTGTAGTAATGGTGGAATTTTGAGATACCTCGGGGAGCCCCATGGTATTGTTAAGACGAAGAAGCTGAGCTCAACTGACCTGATCATGAAGCGAGCCTATCAAGTCCCCCCTGTAGCGCCTTTGCGAAAGGTGTTCATAGTTACAACTGAAGGCGATCGGGAATGACCCGCTTCTTTCTGTTCTGGTCTCTTCAAATGGCAAGTGTGGGGTTGAGCGCTTGTCCGGTGTCCAAGATGTGAGTTGTAGTAGGTTGGCCGACGCATCAGGAGGAGCTGCCGCATCTGAAAGTGTTCGATCCGCAAGGGGAAAATACGCCTGGCCGCCAGGCCGTGGTCGGCCTGCTTTCTTGGTCTTTATTTCTTTCGCCCTCCCGCTTTTTTAGACCTCGATTGTTGTGCATATACGGGAATAACTCGCGGATGAGTTGATAGCTCCTGGAAGAGGAAGGAAGAGGATATGGAAGCGAAGGAACG
>JABEVN020003793.1:0-16871 GCA_013146195.2 Codonopsis lanceolata | reverse complement strand
TATCGTGTCGGGTAATTCGCCGTGAATAGACAACTTCCTCGACGCATAGGCGATAATCCCTACCATTTTGCATCAAAACGCAACCCAAACCTTCCTTAGAAGCATCACTATAAATCACAAAATATCTCTCCACTAGGCAAAGCCAAAATAGGTGCCGACGTCAACCGCTTAAGCTCTTGGAACTAACTTCACATTTCTCGCCTCCAAACAAAAGGCACATTCTTTTAGGCCACTGGCCATAGAGTCACGATCCGAGAAAATCCCTCAATAAATCTTCCGTAATAACCCGCTAGACCCAAGAAACTCCGAACTCGTAACCGAACTAGGTCTCTTCCAATTGTCACCGTCAACCTTAGAAGGATCAACGCTACTCCTAATAGAAATGATATGCCCAAAAAGGACACTTCCTCAAGCCAAAAGGCACATTTACTAAACCAGATAAAGCCGCTTCTCCCAAGAACAGACAACACAACCTCGTTTCTTTCATGCTCCTCCTTAATTACACCAAGATATCATCAATGAAGACTACAACGAAGCAATCGAGATAACTGTGTGAAAGACACTTCATCAAGTCCATAAACACCGCCGGTGCATTCGGTCAACCCAAACGGCATCACCACGAATTCAAATGCCCATATCTAGTGCGAAAAGTCGCTCTGAATGTCTTCTTCCTCTCTAACCTTCAATTGATAGTAACCTACCTAAATCAAGCTTAGAATAAACAGACCCTTGCAATTGGTCAAAAGATCATCAATGGGGTAGAGGATACTTATTCTTAATGGTCACCTTATTCAATCATGATAATCTATGCATAACCCAAACTCCCATCTTTCTTCCTCACACAGGGACCTGCGCCCCAAGGCTTACACACCTGGCTTTAAAACCAATCTCTAGAGTCCCCGCAACCGAAGTTTTCAACTCTCTAAGCGCCCATCCTATACTGTGCCTTAGAAATCTGTGAAGTCCCCGAATAAGCTCAATACAAAATTCTAGTTCTATCTGGGCGATATAGCATGGTCGGTAGAAAAACACATGAAACTCACATACCACCTAACCTCTAAATTGGCTAAGACCCTTTCTTATCGACAACCAGCAAGATAACCCGTACACTTTTGAGACAATTCCTAGCCCTTGTATAAATGAAATGCAAGTCACCGACGCTTGATCACCCATAAGCAAATTCAGCACACCCTAAGATATAAAAAGTAACCCTCTTCTATGGCAAATAACTATAAAGCATGATAAGCACATATAACTCCATGCCAAGAATCACATCAAAATCACGTGATAGGAGGACTACCAAGTCCGCATGCAAAGTGTGGTCACCCACCAAAACATCACAAGATCTAAACACTTCCGACGTTAGCATATATTCCCCGAGCTGGTGAGACACTTCAAGCAAGTATGGCAAAGATTGAGGCACGCAAAGATTCTCAACAAAGTGCGGCAACATAAGAATGCGAAGACCCCGGGATCTATGAGAACCTCGAGCCTTATGATCAAATATAGAAAGAGTACTCCTATCACTGCATCACGAACCTCTGCCGATCAAGCGCAAACACACGGCCCCCTGAACCTTCGGTTTATCATCCATATCTCTCTTCTTAGCCCCGCACGGCGTCTTGCCTCCCGATTGACTAGCCTTGAACTAATGACTCTCTTCATGTGAGTCCCGTCTCCACAAATGTAACACTTCCCGCCTTGCCTGGAAGACCTATCACCGTGTGCCCCGACTTCCGCGTAACGAACAAATCATAGTCTCATTACGAGACCCTTGCCGCCCCATCCCGGTCAGGTCCCCTTCGCCACTATTCCCCGATTAGTGTTCCCGAGAAAGCCTCCGTCGTGGCATTACCCGAATTACTCTTGACTCTGCTCCTCAATATCTTGCTCAACCTCATAAGCTCTATCATCAACTGCATCCGAGCACCGCTGAGCTTTTAGTTGGGAATCCGCTTCCCAAATTCACTCAACCCTTTAACGAACTTATGTGTTCTCCGAGCCTCCAGGAATCAAATACGCAATATTTAACACTCGTGAACTTCGTAATACTCCGCCACAATCATGGTACCTTGCTCAAGATTATAAAATCTTTTCTCCCTTTGGTTACTTAACCACATCCAGCACGTGATTCCTCCTTAAATTCCTCCAAAAGCTAGTTAGCCCAAGTGATGTGGACTTGTCAGATCTCCCAACTTTCCTTCAATACATTCCACCAATGCCTCTACGGCTCCCTTAAACTTAAACGTCGCTAGTCCGACTTTCTCCTCAAGCACACTCCAACATAGATAAGATTTTGATCTCTCTTCCATCCACAACTCACCTCTGGTTTGCCCCCAAGAAATGCACTAGGCTTGCCTTAAGGAATCTCTAGGGAGAGAGCTGTCACCCCTGGTCTTGTGGTGCAACGTCCTCCCGACGAGGTGGTGGTACTCCCTCCAGCCTGACCTCCCTCGGCTCCGCCTCGCTAAAAAGCCAACAACCTACTTAATTCCCCCATATCCGACCCACCTGACTGCGCCATGACCTCAACTCTCGTTCTACGGACCTCTCCTGGCCTACCTCACCGCGCCATTTCCATTCCTAGATTATCCATCGAACTCCTACAAGAATTCACTGACGCTAGAATCATCACACAAATAACCAACCCACCTAGGCCATGGAACCTATCCTATTAGCCTAACTCTATAGCTCGATAATAACCGTGACAACCCGATTCCTGACCTCAATGCGAGATCCCGAATCGCGCTGGCCCAAATAACAAATTAAACACACAAGCATGCACAAGTAGGTTTATTTAAATTCATGTGGCGCAACATTGCACACGGATAACAACTCGGCTACACTTGGCCGAAAAACAACCTAATTTAAACAAGTCATCGGCGAATGCATACGAACCCAACAACTACTCCTACAATTAACACATGCTTATAAACCTCAACGGCCACAACATGCCTGAGACAACAACAATAATAACACTTTAAACAAGCTTTAGCGGAAGAAACTGTGATGAACCATACACATATGAACAAGCCTCGATATAAGTCGGCATACCAAAAGAATTACAAGTACCAAATATTTAAGTTACTACAACATACAAAACCCCAAGCCAAGTCTACATGACTTGCTTCCCAACGCCCTTTCCAAAATAAAAGATTAATCAATTAAAGTCCAAAAGAGCAACCTCGCCACAACGCCCAAGCGAATACGTGAATCTAGCGTGGAGCCTCCTCGGCTTTGATCTAAGGAAAACAAAGCAAACAAATAGGGTAAGTCGAAGACTTAGTAAGTTACCAAAATATGCATGTTCATGTTATAGCATGACATTTATCACAATTATGGCATGTTATCATCATTTAACACTTAGCACCTTATTCACATAAGTGCGTAAAGTAAATCATACAAGTAGGATATGATAGTCACCGCTTCAGAGCTCCTCCGCAAAACATTCTCGTTATCTCGTTCGTTAATGCCATCGATGTTATGTGAATTCATCGACTATCGCCGAAAGTGCTACTCGATCTCAATAGCAAGCCAATGCGGCACTTAACCGATAAAAGGGCTACTTCCACCGCGCAAACTGAGGGGTGTGGAGTCCTCAGTGCGGCGATTCATAGCGAAAGCACGAATCCCATAACATAAGCAGTGCGATGCATCGCCCCACCCCGACTTGATAAACAAACCAAATTATGCCACTGACTCAATGCAATGCACAAGTAGATATTTACTTGACTTTAAACCAATTAAGGACCGACCGACAAGATTTAGCACTCGACCAACCAAGTAGGGGGTTAATCTCACCATAAACATATCAAGGCAATAGATTGCACAAATACCAATCTTTCATAACAACTTGTTATAATCAATTAAACCAAACTCATACTTGAGTAAACCAAATCAAACGTGCTCAAACTTCGTAGGGATTGAAATTAGAGTTTAACATGTTCAATTCTTCTCCTAGAGTCGACTTTGAGTCTTTTCTCTAAATTCCCATTTTGGGGAAATTGAAGCTATATGCTTCATAACCCAACCTAGGTCACTTCTAAGTTCAACAAGAGTATAAATTCACCAAAACATTTTAGCGCAATTCATGCTTCTTCATGTAGTCCAATATTGAGGATACAACACATAACAATTTTCACAAATACCACATAGGCATAAATTAGGCATTCCCAAATAATTTCACTTTCAACAACAAACATACTACATATTTCTAACATGTTCAAGACCTCAATTAACATGATAAAAGAGTAATTTAACCTTCCAAAGTAAGAATTACCTAGACATGCTCTAGCAAAATCATACATTTAAAATTCAAATGAAAAGCATAGAAGTTATTATGTCCTCATTGACCTCACACATCATAAACTTTGTTTCCTTAGGGTCAATGAGAACTAAAATGAAGAAGAGTAACTTACCTAGCTTGAGTGAAACTCAAGAGAATCCAAATCTAAACGGTGAAGTCGCTTTCTTTTCGTTGCACTCGCCGAGAACCAAGTTTGGCGGCGATCGAACGGTGGAATCCTTGGGGATCTTGAGGAAGAAGATGAAGCTAGGGCTCAAAACTCAAGCCCCCAACTCTCTCTCTCTAACTTGTGAGAATAGGATGAACAAATGAAGAGTTTTCTGAAAATTTGGTCAAGACTTGGTATTTATACCTCCAATCAAGAGAGAAGGTACAAGGGGAATTTCTCAAGTGCAATTAGTGAAACTTAGGGAGTTAACAACCACTAATCCAACCTAGATTAACCTCTAATTAGTGTTAGGACTTGATTAGGACTAAGTGGGTATTTAGGAAGGGTTTAGAGGGGGTTTGGGGCAAGGGTAGGATAGGCATTTCACCCACCTAACTCAAACAGGCAAGAAAAATCCCGTAAGCCAGCAGTCAGGAGGCGGGCGCCTCACCTAGTCCTCCATGCGGCGCCTCATCCTCCGAGGCTATTCCCAAGTTCACCCATTTTGAATTTGCTCTCTAGGTTTCCGCAGGCGGGCGCCTCACCATGCCGCCTCGGCTGTAATCTCTAAAACTTGATCTAAACTTGATCTAAATGGTCCCAAACTTTTGGGCAACCATTCTAAGGTCTAACCCTACTCAAAACGAAGTCGGAAACACACCAACAACAACCGAACAAGGTAGAACATGGCGCGAACCACGCGTTTAATGAACAACTAATCAAACTACAATCAAACACCATTCAAACTAGGATATCATGGACATGAAAGAGACTTGTTTCAACATGATTAAGACCTGAATATAAAGCCAAGAACTCAACGAACACTTCGTACGTCGAAATAGAAGCAAATACGAAAGAACGAGGGAATCGCTAAGACCAAATTCAACGCGATCAAACCGGGCGATTCAACCAACAAGTTTATATGATTCTAAACATATTATGGACTTCTAGAATGATCTATGAATGATTCTAAGACATTTATATATCAAGTAAACAAGTTCACAATCAACCAAGAAAGTATAAAAACAAGCAATATAGAATGCACATGTAAAAAGATTATAAGGCATTTCACCGCCTCCAACATATGACTTCATAAAATGTTGAAAAAATAATTTACCCAAATCATTATCGAGCTTAATGTTCGAACTTGAGACTAGATTATAGAAAATATAAATGCTCATAAAGGTTAAAGACAAAGTTTCAATCCAGAAGACAAATGAACAGGTTTCAAAAAAGATTAGAACAAAGTTTGTTTTGATTACCGGTGGAAACTATTGACAGGTAGCACGAATCATAATTTTCTTATCTTTATCTTATAAAGAAATGCTAACGACTAATCAGGAGCCAATTCAAACGTATATCTGGAAAGGTGTTGCAGTATTAGACCTGTTTGGCACATGCTTTTGTTGTTAGAGGTATTTCTTAGTGGTTAAGATTCCTAGTTATACATATTGTATGTTTCATAGAGCAAGGGACTTTTCAGAGTCCGATCTTGAAATACGTTCATCCGTAGTGTGACTCTAAAAAGGGAATTCCAATCCTTCAAGTTCAAATGGTTGCTCACAATCATTTGTAATACCTCCATGGGTCAAACGTAATTACCTTATGTATTTCCTGCCCTCCAACATATGACTTCATAAAATGTTGAAAAAATAATTTACCCAAATCATTATCGAGCTTAATGTTCAGAACTTGAGACTAGGTTATAGCAAATATAAATGCTCATAAAGGTTAAAGACAAAGTTTCAATCCAGAAGACAAATGAACAGGTTTCAAAAAAGATTAGAACAAAGTTTGTTTTGATTACCGGTGGAAACTATTGACCGGTAGCACGAATCATAATTTTCTTATCTTTATCTTATAAAGAAATGCTAACGACTAATCAGGAGCCAATTCAAACGTATATCCGAAAGGTGTTGCAAGTATTAGACCTGTTTGGCACATGCTTTTGTTGTTAGAGGTATTTCTTAGTGGTTAAGATTCCTAGTTATACATATTGTATATTTCATAGAGCAAGGACTTTTTGTTGTCCAGATCTTGAAATACGTTCATCCAGAGTGTGACTCTAAAAAGGGAATTCCAATCCTTCAAGTTCAAATGGTAGCCGCAATCATTTGTAATACCTCCAGGTCAAACGTAATTACCTTATGTATTTCTGCCCTCCAACATATGACTTCATAAAATGTTGAAAAAATAATTTACCCAAATCATTATCGAGCTTAATGTTCGAACTTGAGACTAGGTTATAGCAAATATAAATGCTCGAGAAAGGTTAAAGACAAAGTTTCAATGCGAAGACAAATGAACAGGTTTAAAAAAGATTAGAACAAGATTTGTTTTGATTACCGGTGGAAACTATTGACGGTAGCACGAATCATAATTTTCTTATCTTTATCTTATAAAGAAATGCTAACGACTAATCGAGAGCCAATTCAAGCGTATATACGGAAAGGTGTTGCGTATTAGACTGTTTGGCACATGCTTTTGTTGTTAGAGGTATTTCTTAGTGGTTAAGATTCCTAGTTATACATATTGTATGTTTCATAGAGCAAGGACTTTCTGTAGTCCAGATCTTGAAATACGTTCATCCAGAGTGTGACTCTAAAAAGGGAATTCCAATCCTTCAAGTTCAAATGGCTGCTCGCAATCATTTGTAATACCTCCCTGGGTCAAACGTAATTACCTTATGTATTTCTGCCCTCCAACATATGACTTCATAAAATGTTGAAAAAATAATTTACCCAAATCATTATCGAGCTTAATGTTCAGAACTTGAGACTAGGTTATAGCAAATATAAATGCTCAGAAAGGTTAAAGACAAAGTTTCAATCCAGAAGACAAATGAACAGGTTTCGAAAAAGATTAGAACAATATTTGTTTTGATTACCGGTGGAAACTATTGACAGGTAGCACGAATCATAATTTTCTTATCTTTATCTTATAAAGAAATGCTAACGACTAATCAGTAGCCAATTCAAACGTATATATGGAAAGGTGTTGCAGTATTAGACTGTTTGGCACATGCTTTTGTTGTTAGAGGTATTTCTTAGTGCTTAAGATTCCTAGTTATACATATTGTATATTTCATAGAGCAAGGACTTTTGTAGTCGGATCTTGAAATACGTTCATCGAGTGTGACTCTAAAAGGGAATTCCAATCCTTCAAGTTCAAATGGTGCTCGCAATCATTTGTAATACCTCCAGGTCAAACGTAATTACCTTATGTATTTCGCCCTCCAACATATGACTTCATAAAATGTTGAAAAAATAATTTACCCAAATCATTATCGAGCTTAATGTTCGAACTTGAGACTAGGTTATAGCAAATATAAATGCTCGAGAAAGGTTAAAGACAAAGTTTCAATCCGAAGACAAATGAACAGGTTTCAAAAAGATTAGAACAAGATTTGTTTTGATTAGGTGGAAACTATTGACAGGTAGCACGAATCATAATTTTCTTATCTTTATCTTATAAAGAAATGCTAACGACTAATCAGGAGCCAATTCAAACGTATATCTGGAAAGGTGTTGCAGTATTAGACCTGTTTGGCACATGCTTTTGTTGTTAGAGGTATTTCTTAGTGCTTAAGATTCCTAGTTATACATATTGTATATTTCATAGAGCAAGGACTTTTGTTGTCCAGATCTTGAAATACGTTCATCCAGAGTGTGACTCTAAAAAGGGAATTCCAATCCTTCAAGTTCAAATGGCTGCTCGCAATCATTTGTAATACCTCCCTGGGTCAAACGTAATTACCTTATGTATTTCCTGCCCTCCAACATATGACTTCATAAAATGTTGAAAAAATAATTTACCCAAATCATTATCGAGCTTAATGTTCAGAACTTGAGACTAGGTTATAGCAAATATAAATGCTCAGAAAGGTTAAAGACAAAGTTTCAATCCAGAAGACAAATGAACAGGTTTCGAAAAAGATTAGAACAATATTTGTTTTGATTACCGGTGGAAACTATTGACAGGTAGCACGAATCATAATTTTCTTATCTTTATCTTATAAAGAAATGCTAACGACTAATCAGGAGCCAATTCAAACGTATATCTGGAAAGGTGTTGCAGTATTAGACCTGTTTGGCACATGCTTTTGTTGTTAGAGGTATTTCTTAGTGGTTAAGATTCCTAGTTATACATATTGTATGTTTCATAGAGCAAGGACTTTTTGTTGTCCAGATCTTGAAATACGTTCATCCAGAGTGTGACTCTAAAAAGGGAATTCCAATCCTTCAAGTTCAAATGGTTGCTCACAATCATTTGTAATACCTCCATGGGTCAAACGTTATTACCTTATGTATTTCCTGCCCTCCAACATATGACTTCATAAAATGTTGAAAAAATAATTTACCCAAATCATTATCGAGCTTAATGTTCAGAACTTGAGACTAGGTTATAGCAAATATAAATGCTCAGAAAGGTTAAAGACAAAGTTTCAATCCGAAGACAAATGAGCAGTTTCAAAAAGATTAGAACAATATTTGTTTTGATTACCGGTGGAAACTATTGACAGGTAGCACGAATCATAATTTTCTTATCTTTATCTTATAAAGAAATGCTAACGACTAATCAAGAGCCAATTCAAACGTATATCTGGAAAGGTGTTGCAGTATTAGACCTGTTTGGCACATGCTTTTGTTGTTAGAGGTATTTCTTAGTGGTTAAGATTCCTAGTTATACATATTGTATATTTCATAGAGCAAGGACTTTTTGTTGTCCAGATCTTGAAATACGTTCATCGAGTGTGACTCTAAAAGGGAATTCCAATCCTTCAAGTTCAAATGGTGCCGCAATCATTTGTAATACCTCCACAGGTCAAACGTAATTACCTTATGTATTTCTGCCCTCCAACATATGACTTCATAAAATGTTGAAAAAATAATTTACCCAAATCATTATCGAGCTTAATGTTCGAACTTGAGACTAGGTTATAGCAAATATAAATGCTCGAGAAAGGTTAAAGACAAAGTTTCAATCCGAGAAGACAAATGAGCAGGTTTCAAAAAGATTAGAACAATATTTGTTTTGATTACTGGTGGAAACTATTGACGGTAGCACGAATCATAATTTTCTTATCTTTATCTTATAAAGAAATGCTAACGACTAATCGGGAGCCAATTCAAGCGTATATACGGAAAGGTGTTGCGATATTAGACTGTTTGGCACATGCTTTTGTTGTTAGAGGTATTTCTTAGTGCTTAAGATTCCTAGTTATACATATTGTATATTTCATAGAGCAAGGACTTTTACGTAGTCGGATCTTGAAATACGTTCATCGAGTGTGACTCTAAAAGGGAATTCCAATCCTTCAAGTTCAAATGGTCTCGCAATCATTTGTAATACCTCCAGGTCAAACGTAATTACCTTATGTATTTCCTGCCCTCCAACATATGACTTCATAAAATGTTGAAAAAATAATTTACCCAAATCATTATCGAGCTTAATGTTCGAGAACTTGAGACTAGGTTATAGCAAATATAAATGCTCGAGAAAGGTTAAAGACAAAGTTTCAATCCGAAGACAAATGAACAGGTTTCAAAAAGATTAGAACAAAGTTTGTTTTGATTACGGTGGAAACTATTGACAGTAGCACGAATCATAATTTTCTTATCTTTATCTTATAAAGAAATGCTAACGACTAATCGGGAGCCAATTCAAGCGTATATCGGAAAGGTGTTGCGATATTAGACTGTTTGGCACATGCTTTTGTTGTTAGAGGTATTTCTTAGTGCTTAAGATTCCTAGTTATACATATTGTATATTTCATAGAGCAAGGGACTTTTACGTAGTCGGATCTTGAAATACGTTCATCGAGTGTGACTCTAAAAGGGAATTCCAATCCTTCAAGTTCAAATGGTTTCGCAATCATTTGTAATACCTCCAGGTCAAACGTAATTACCTTATGTATTTCTGCCCTCCAACATATGACTTCATAAAATGTTGAAAAAATAATTTACCCAAATCATTATCGAGCTTAATGTTCGAGAACTTGAGACTAGGTTATAGCAAATATAAATGCTCGAGAAAGGTTAAAGACAAAGTTTCAATCCGAAGACAAATGAACAGGTTTCAAAAAGATTAGAACAATATTTGTTTTGATTACGGTGGAAACTATTGACAGTAGCACGAATCATAATTTTCTTATCTTTATCTTATAAAGAAATGCTAACGACTAATCGAGAGCCAATTCAAGCGTATATCCGGAAAGGTGTTGCGGTATTAGACTGTTTGGCACATGCTTTTGTTGTTAGAGGTATTTCTTAGTGCTTAAGATTCCTAGTTATACATATTGTATATTTCATAGAGCAAGGACTTTTACGTAGTCGGATCTTGAAATACGTTCATCGAGTGTGACTCTAAAAGGGAATTCCAATCCTTCAAGTTCAAATGGTGCTCGCAATCATTTGTAATACCTCCAGGTCAAACGTAATTACCTTATGTATTTCTGCCCTCCAACATATGACTTCATAAAATGTTGAAAAAATAATTTACCCAAATCATTATCGAGCTTAATGTTCGAGAACTTGAGACTAGGTTATAGCAAATATAAATGCTCGAGAAAGGTTAAAGACAAAGTTTCAATCCGGAAGACAAATGAGCAGGTTTCAAAAAGATTAGAACAAATTTGTTTTGATTACCGGTGGAAACTATTGACGGTAGCACGAATCATAATTTTCTTATCTTTATCTTATAAAGAAATGCTAACGACTAATCGGAGCCAATTCAAGCGTATATCGGAAAGGTGTTGCGGTATTAGACTGTTTGGCACATGCTTTTGTTGTTAGAGGTATTTCTTAGTGCTTAAGATTCCTAGTTATACATATTGTATATTTCATAGAGCAAGGGACTTTTGTAGTCGGATCTTGAAATACGTTCATCGAGTGTGACTCTAAAAGGGAATTCCAATCCTTCAAGTTCAAATGGTGCTCGCAATCATTTGTAATACCTCTGGGTCAAACGTAATTACCTTATGTATTTCCTGCCCTCCAACATATGACTTCATAAAATGTTGAAAAAATAATTTACCCAAATCATTATCGAGCTTAATGTTCAGAACTTGAGACTAGGTTATAGCAAATATAAATGCTCAGAAAGGTTAAAGACAAAGTTTCAATCCAGAAGACAAATGAACAGGTTTCGAAAAAGATTAGAACAATATTTGTTTTGATTACCGGTGGAAACTATTAACAGGTAGCACGAATCATAATTTTCTTATCTTTATCTTATAAAGAAATGCTAACGACTAATCAGGAGCCAATTCAAACGTATATCTGGAAAGGTGTTGCAGTATTAGACCTGTTTGGCACATGCTTTTGTTGTTAGAGGTATTTCTTAGTGGTTAAGATTCCTAGTTATACATATTGTATGTTTCATAGAGCAAGGGACTTTCTGTAGTCCAGATC
This sequence comes from Codonopsis lanceolata, assembly GCA_013146195.2. Lineage (NCBI taxonomy): Eukaryota > Viridiplantae > Streptophyta > Magnoliopsida > Asterales > Campanulaceae > Codonopsis > Codonopsis lanceolata. The sequence goes on along the minus strand of JABEVN020003793.1, from coordinate 5,005 downwards.
TTGAAATACGTTCATCCAGAGTGTGACTCTAAAAGGGAATTCCAATCCTTCAAGTTCAAATGGCTGCTCGCAATCATTTGTAATACCTCCCTGGGTCAAACGTAATTACCTTATGTATTTCCTGCCCTCCAACATATGACTTCATAAAATGTTGAAAAAATAATTTACCCAAATCATTATCGAGCTTAATGTTCAGAACTTGAGACTAGGTTATAGCAAATATAAATGCTCAGAAAGGTTAAAGACAAAGTTTCAATCCAGAAGACAAATGAACAGGTTTCAAAAAAGATTAGAACAAAGTTTGTTTTGATTACCGGTGGAAACTATTGACAGGTAGCACGAATCATAATTTTCTTATCTTTATCTTATAAAGAAATGCTAACGACTAATCAGGAGCCAATTCAAACGTATATCTGGAAAGGTGTTGCAGTATTAGACCTGTTTGGCACATGCTTTTGTTGTTAGAGGTATTTCTTAGTGCTTAAGATTCCTAGTTATACATATTGTATATTTCATAGAGCAAGGGACTTTCTGTAGTCCAGATCTTGAAATACGTTCATCCAGAGTGTGACTCTAAAAAGGGAATTCCAATCCTTCAAGTTCAAATGGCTGCTCGCAATCATTTGTAATACCTCCCTGGGTCAAACGTAATTACCTTATGTATTTCTGCCCTCCAACATATGACTTCATAAAATGTTGAAAAAATAATTTACCCAAATCATTATCGAGCTTAATGTTCAGAACTTGAGACTAGGTTATAGAAAATATAAATGCTCAGAAAGGTTAAAGACAAAGTTTCAATCCAGAAGACAAATGAACAGGTTTCAAAAAAGATTAGAACAAAGTTTGTTTTGATTAGGTGGAAACTATTGACAGGTAGCACGAATCATAATTTTCTTATCTTTATCTTATAAAGAAATGCTAACGACTAATCAGGAGCCAATTCAAACGTATATCTGGAAAGGTGTTGCAGTATTAGACCTGTTTGGCACATGCTTTTGTTGTTAGAGGTATTTCTTAGTGCTTAAGATTCCTAGTTATACATATTGTATGTTTCATAGAGCAAGGGACTTTTGTAGTCGAGATCTTGAAATACGTTCATCCAGAGTGTGACTCTAAAAGGGAATTCCAATCCTTCAAGTTCAAATGGCTGCTCGCAATCATTTGTAATACCTCCAGGGTCAAACGTAATTACCTTATGTATTTCCTGCCTCCAACATATGACTTCATAAAATGTTGAAAAATAATTTACCCAAATCATTATCGAGCTTAATGTTGAGAACTTGAGACTAGTTATAGCAAATATAAATGCTCGAGAAAGGTTAAAGACAAAGTTTCAATCCAGAAGACAAATGTGTTTCAAAAAAGTTTCGAACAAAGTTTGTTTTGATTACAGGTGGAAACTATTGAGGTAGCACGAATCATAATTTTCTTATCTTTATCTTATAAAGAAATGCTAACGACTAATTGTGAGAACCCAAACCCATTACTTAATTACTTGTTTTATGCCTTGATAACTTGTGTATATCATGTCTTAACATGATTATATATCTCTTTAGTCCATGCGACTCGTATTATCATTATTGCATTCCTTATCGCTTGATTCCTTCCTATGCTTAGCATACCTTCCCGTTACGCCTCGCGTGTTGCCTTAACTTTGATTTGCACTCAACCGAGACTTGTTAGGGTTCGATTGTCTCTCATAGGCGACCTAGAACGCTTCGCCTTGATCATAGTAAGCTTGTTGGGAAGTTTAGAAACCTTCTTGCCTTGTTTTGGCCTTAGCGATTTCACATTCTCCCGTTTTGCGGCGTATTTCGGATGCGAATTGTTCCTTGAGTTCCCGGACTTGTATTCAAGTTATAACCATGATTTAATAAGCCTATTCCATGCCCATGTTACCCTAGTTATATTAACGTTTGGTCGGGTTTGATCCGTCAACCAATCCCGCTTGACTCGAGCCTTGTTCTACCTTGTTCGGGTGGCGTTCGGGTGTGTTTCGGACATGTTTTGAGTTGTGTTAGACCCTAGAATGGTTACCCATGAGCTTGGGACCATTTAGGACTTGTTTAGGTCTAGTTTTGGTGCTCAGTTCGCGGCGCGACATGGCATCGAACGAGGCGCGCGCACGGCGTGAGGAGAGCACTGAAAATCGGGAAGCCCCCAAGCTGGCGGGGTCGAATGCCCCGTGCTCGGCGACATGGAGGCGCCTCAGCCTTCTTCACTACGGAAATTTTTCTCCCTTTTCGCCTTGTCCCGACCTTTGACCCCTTAAACCCCTTCCTAATTGTCCCTAATCCAACTCATTAAACCTAACTAAGCTAGATTAGTCTAAGCTCAAGAAGCCACCACCTTTGGACATGTGGATTCCACCTTCCCTCTCCCTTGACACTTGGAATTCCACCAAGATCATGCATGATATAAAAGGCCACCTTGTTGACTTTGCCTTAATCTTCAATAATCAGATTTCTCTCTCTCTCTTGCCATGGTGTGTGTGTAGAGAATAGGTGAGATTAGTGTGTGTGTGATTCCCTAGAGTGAGCTCCCGACTTCCGTTTGTCGAGAGCGAGACCACGAGTACTGTGAGAGTCGATTTCATCCGATTACCTTGTGCTTCAACTTTCCTTTTCCTTGGTGAATGTAAGCTATCGATTTCCCCTTAGGATACATGCTAGAATTGCCATGATCCCCCTTGTCTATTGATCCCCATGCTTCTCCATGACCATGCCATGATCTAGGTTGAATTGGTCTCTTGAGATTGTGATTAGTATGTCCATCTTGTTGCTTGAGGCCTATACCTAGAACTAATTATGTTCTATGCTTCTTTAGGAGCAATTAATGTTCTTGAATTATTATATTTTGATGACTCTTGGGAATTTTGGATTCTAGGGTTTCATATGCCTTGTATTGATTTTCCTATTGAATTGAGTCCTAGGCCTAGAACAAATTGTGTTCCATATTCCCCTACGAACAACTAATGTTCTTGGACCAATAACTTTTAATAACTCTTGGAGATAATGACTTCTCGGGTGTCACATGCTACAAGCTGTCCATCCTATTAGAGCGAGTCCCTACGCCTCGAATTGAATACGTTCTATGCCTACTTAAGAATAACAAATGTTCTCGGACTTGCGACTCTTGATAACTCTTGGGAATTATGATTCTAGGGTTTCCTATGTCTTGTATTGATCATCCTATTGGATTGGGTCCTATGCCTAGTATAAATTGTGATCTACGTTCCCCTACGAATAAGTAATGTTCTTGGACCCCTTGCATTTTAATAGCCTTGAAAGAATGGTTCTAAGGCCCTTGAATTGAATTATCGATAATACTTAACTACGGTTGTTAAATAGATTAATGAACTAGCCGATCATACATGAGAACTTAGAAAAGGATTTGGAAGCATCTAGCATCTTATCCCCCTTTGGATGAATTGGTAGAAAGCGACTCGGCGAGTCAAACTTAAGCGAGCCATTGAACAATACCTGGCTCAATGATCAATCTCACGATGTCTTAAACACGTTCCTCTAAGAATGATGATTCTAGATTGTTGAAACTTGAATTGGTTACGGCTTGATTCTTGATGTCATAAAATAGAATGTCTATTTGACATATTGAGTTCGCCTTGTCGAACTCCTTCCCGCTTGATTATTGATGAAAATTCTTAACTACGGTTGTTTAATAGATTAATGACCTAGCCGATCATATCGAGAACTTAGAAAAGATTCATGATGCATTTAGCGTCTTATCCATCTTGGATGAATTGTTATAGATGACTCAACGAGTCAAGCTTAGCGAGCCATTGAACAATACCGGCTCACCGACCCATCCCTTCGGCGTTCTAAAGCGGCTTCTAAGAATAATAATTCTAGACTCTTGAACTTGACTGATTACCTTGCTTGATCTTGAATGTCATATTATAGCATGACTAATTGACATGTGAGTTACTCTTGACCTAACTCTATCACAGCTTGGTTGTTGATGAGAATACTTATTTACTTGTCTTGAGCGAGATCGCTCTTGTCGCTAACCTCGTTCTATATGAAATTTTTGTTAAGTAAACATTACTTGGCATTTGCATGAGTCCGGTGCGCATACGTCTTTGTTCACACACGCCTCCACCTTGTGGCCACGGTGAAATGCTCCCTTGTTGTAATCATTAAGAGCACCATTGGACTATCCGGGCATCTCCTCGGAAGATCGATGTACTACACACATTCGATACCCGCACTTTCGATAACGCTTGTATGCGGGAACTACGAGCGGCGGCCCGCTCTCGATATATCCCCGATCCTATGTGATTTAATTACAAGCACCTATATGAAACAATGTGCATCTTGAATACATGACCTCTATGATATCTTGTCCTCGAATATGAAATCTTGCCCTGAAAATGATATCTTGCCTTGAATAATGCATCTTGCCATGACATGCATGATTGATAGCTTACAAGTCTTTATGACTTACCCTTTCCCCTTCTCTTGCTTTAGATCCTAGCAAGGCAGTCACCCTTTCGATGACTCGCGTGTTCGTGCTTTGTGCCCTTTTGGTGCGCCGATGTTGTTTGAAGAGGTGGTTTAGATGCCCTCTTTCCCTTGTTTTATATTTTTGTATGATTTACGGTTAAGCAAGTCAACTAGACTATGCTTGGGTATTTGTGTAGAACTTGCTTGTAAATCTTAACCGCTAGTAGTTTATACTTGTAGTACTTGTAACCCTTTGCGGCATTCTGTGGCCTGAGCCTTGATTAACTTGTTTTTATCCTCCATGTTTTAGTCTTCCGCCGAGCATGCTTTTAGCTCTTTAGAATTTTGTCTTTGAACTGCTAGATTGGGTTCCGCATGTAGTGTCGCCGAAGACTTGGTTATATTTGTTTAACTGCTTATCGTTTAAAAGTTTAAAAATATTCTACTGCCTTGCCGAGGCGCGCTACCCAATGTTGCGCCACGTCGTTTTTAGAAATTAAGTCCCCTGCTTGTTTAATTGTCTACTTGTTTCCCTCCTC
>JABEVN020003792.1:0-16880 GCA_013146195.2 Codonopsis lanceolata | reverse complement strand
CTACCAATCTAGCTTTATTCCTCATTATTTCTCCCACTTCATTCGCTTTGTTTTTGAAAATCCATTTAGTTCCAATAACATTTATTGAAGGTGGTCTGGGAACTAGATACCACACATCATTTTTGAAAATTGATCTAGTTCCTCTTGCATGGCATTTATCCAGCTTTCATCTTAAGGGCCTCTTGCACATTTTAGGTTCAAAAGTGGAAACAAAACACGAAGCATGTATATCATCAAATTCAAGAGTGGTCATGCATGCTAGTTTCTTGTAGTCCACTTTACCTTTCTTTCTTGTTGACACACCATCTTTTTACATTACCTATAACTTGAGTGAGTGGATGGTTTCTCCGAATCTTGCTGAATGTCGATTTCCTCGATCAATAACTGACCGATCATCTTCCTGATTTGAATCTGTTCCAGCTTCTTTTCCCCGCCGGTTCGAGACAATGTTTCTCCCGATGTTGCAACATCCAACAACATCCTGAACAACATTGGGTGACAACTCCTGAACTTTTTCATCTCGAACCACCAGATCCGCTGAACTGATGTCCGCTTCCCGAACTACGGATTCAAGATCGATCGTGGATCAAAGTCTCCAAACTCCAAAATCCTCGAAACATCTTCCTCGTAAGTTTTGTGACCAAGACCGCTTAAATCATCAAAACAATATTCATGGATTCCATAATAGTCTTAGTTCGAAGATTAAAAACTCTATATGCACGACTATTTGTGAATATCCCATAAAAACACATTTATCACTCTTAGAGTCAAACTTGAAAGTTGATCTCTATCATCGAAGCGTATAACACACAATACCAAACACATGAAAATATTTCAAGGTAGGTTTCTTCCCAAGAAAATTTCGTGAAGGTGTCATTGTGCTACCCGGTCTCAAGAAGACCCTATTTCCAATATGACAAGCAAGTTGTTCAATGCTTCAGCCCAAAATCTTTTAGCCAAGTTTTTGAATGTAACATCACCCTAGCCATTTCTTGTAATGTCCTCGTTTTTCTCTCCGCCACCCATTTTGTCTGTGGAGTTTTGGGGAGCAGAATTCATGAGATATACCATTAGAGGCACAATAATTAGAAAAGGATGCATTTTCATATTCTGCGTGCCATGATCCGATCTAATCCTAGTGAGTTTTAGATCATACAAGTTCATAACACGGTGTACCAAATTTTGAAGCCTCAAAAGTTTCAGACTTCTCTCTTAAAAATATTACCCAAGTATATCTAGAGAAGTCATCTACACAATGCATAAAGGTGTACTTTTTCTTACCTAGGCTTTCTACCTCAATGGGACCCATAAGGTCAAGATGAATCATCTCCAAACATCTGAAGTGGAGCATTGTGTGACGGGAAGATGTGAAGCCTTGACTTGTTTACCTTTTGACACGATCCACATACCTTTGAGTAATTCCTTTCCAAATTTGGTAACTTTGACAAAGATCATGCCTCACAAGCTCATCGAGCTTACTTACGAAAACTCATGTGACCAAGCTTCGTGCCGAGATCTGTTACATCAAGACTTGCTTTTTGACACGAATGGGTATTGTTGAACAAGTAATGCTTATCGACGATCTTAAACCCCGTCAAGACATTTGTTATTATGATCAAGAACCTCACAAGAATGTTTGTCAAATCTTACCAAGATCATCATCACACAACCGACTTATGCCGATCAGTTTGTCTTAAGGCCTTCCACATGGTAAACGCTTTTGAGGTTTGGAAGACCTTCAACGCTCAATGTTCCTTTACCTACAATTTTCCTTTTGCACCACCACCATAGGTCACGTAACCACCATTAATACTTACATATTCCTTCAAATTCTCACCGCACTGGCCATATGTCTAGAACAACCACTATCGAAATACCAGATCCAAAGAACATGAGATTTTAAGGAAGTAAATGTAACATTGCATTTTTCATCATGTGACATGGAGGCGCCAGGCGTATATCAAAAGGTTCACAATATTTGGCTCTCGATTTTTCATCACATGTTTTTGGAACCCACATTTTTTGACTGCTTGGGTTGAGGTTTTTGAAAAAATTATGATTTGCCTTTGAATGAGGCTTCCAATGTTTCTCGCCAATGTTGTCGCATTGGTCGGGCGATTGGTTGCTTCATCCTGTTTCGCCAATGAGCTTTTCCAAAGAATTCTTGCCTTTTTTCATTTCATACATTGCCTTTTTGTCGAAAGCAAAAAGTATGTGACCAAAGCTTATGACGTAGTGACAAACATAATTTTTCCTTCTTACTCTTGGTTTTTTCACAAAAAACGTCAGAAAGCTTTCATCGGTTTTAGTTCCCGATGTTCCTTCTCCTTCTTTCACAAACACCTTAGGGACAAAACCAATACCCGATCCGAAGAGTTACTGCACTTAGCAGATCTTCAACCTTCATTTGCTTGCTCGAATTCCACTTGGTCGTTTGTTGCTTTTCGCTTGAGCAAGTTGCTCCTTTAACCGCTCAATTTCCACATCCTTTCTACTTAGGACTCCTTCCACGATTATGCATTCTTTTGATCCTCGTTGGCCTTTTTCGCCAGCTCATTTGCCTTACCAAGTAATGTAACTTGATGAGCCCTTTTCTCCCAATCCTTGTACAGCTCCTTGTACCCTTCCAGCAGATCTGAATCTGAATGTCCGTCATCCTCTCGCAAGCGTGGAATTAAAAACAAAAATCGTTCCTCGCTTTCGCACAATGTTTCTCCCGATGTTACTCCCGATGTTGCAACATCGGGTGACTCATTTTGAACCAACCTGTACTTTCGAATCGAGAATCATAAATCGCATTCAAGGTGATAAGATCACCGGATCTTCTCCATCACTATCACTCAAAGTTGCAGAAAAATTCAATCCTTTCTTTCTTAAAGTGTTAGCACATTGGTTTGCATAGTGTCCAAAACCTTGACATTCTCTACATTGGATAGAATCAAGATTCTTACCATTGTAGGATGACTTAGAAGCAAAAGGATTTGTGAAGGGTTTTTCAGGGGATTGAAAGGATTGTTCTTTGGGAACAAATTTCACAGAATCAGGTTTGAAATTATTTTTCGAGCTTGATGATGGAGTTCTATTTTGACTTTTATTTTTCAAATTTTTTGAATTTAGTAGTCAATAGAGCAATTGATTCTTCTCCAAAATCGAGACTCATCAATGTCCTTTTGGATTTCAAGCAAATCACATGACGAGTCGATAGGTGCGTGCATAGCAATGTTTTTCCAGTGGGTGTGGAAGATGATGAGACACCTTTGCCTTTGTTTTTATTTGATCGTTTAGGTTCAATTCAAAGTTTTGAAGAATTCCACCAATCTTTCAAAACTCATCTTGTCAATATCATGTGCCTCTTCAATAGCACATATCTTGACATTGAACCTTCAGCAAAGTCCTCATCATCTTACTGACAAGACGCTCATTTGTAATAGGATCTCCTAAGGCTAAAGCGCAAGAATTGGATAGATCAAGAAGTCTTCCATAATATGTCATTATGTCCTCAGACTCTTGCATCCTTGTGTTCTCAAACTGAGTCGTTAACATTCTTAGCTTAGAGGAGGAACTGACACCGGGTCCTTCACATAAGGTTTGAAGGGCCTCCCACACATTTGCATTCGTAATTCGCTATTACTCTAAAAGTATTTGCGTCTAAGGCCTTATAGATTGCAGACAAGGCTTTTGAGTTAAAAGATGCCTTTGTGTTCCTATCATCGTTGGTCACTCACTCACTCCTTTGTGATTTTGACATCACCATCAGAATCAACAGTTTTGGGGGGACTCCAACCATTCAACACAGCAAGCCACGCTCTTTCATCAATTGATTTGATGAAGATACGCATCTTGACTTTCCATATAGAATAATTAGCATTAGTAAGAGTAGGAGGACGAACCACGTTCTCATATTGAGAATCCATTACGTCTTTAAGCAGAATCGACTCTTAGTGATATCAAGAGTTGGCTCTGATACCAATTGAAAGAACGCAATGCCACGGATTCTCGATATGGGACGATGTTACAGTCAATGTTGCAGTGAATGTTGCAACAATGACAAGTAACAATGTGCGAAAGTGTTTCACGTAAAATAGCGGTGGAAGAATTGTTTTAAGATTTAAAATAAACCGACTTAGGAAGACAGAAAATCACACAAAAACAATCTACAAGAATCAATCTTGTAGATCAAGCCTCAAGGCAACAAACTATATTAAAATCAAAACTGTTTTTAAACCTTAACAGTTAACACAAAAATCTCACAAGATATAGAATCTTGGAGATCACAAAACCCACATAAACTACTAGAACAAACGTGGGAAGAAAAGATCAAAAACAAGAATAGCTTCCAAGAAACAATCAACCAAACCGAAGCTCGAACACAAACTTCAGAAACACAAGGTCGTGTTCTGAAGCTTTGGCCAGCAGTGAATGCGAAGGTCTTCGTGTATGAGTTGTTGAATTCTTCTCTCAATTTCAACACACAAGACTTCTGGATTTAATCTCTCTTACTACTACTGAATATGATCTGATTCTCGCTCAAGCTCTCTCAGCGTACTCCTGCTTCTCTGCGCTCCACAAACTGCTCGACTTCTCTTCTATATATAGGCTGCAACGACTTGTAAACCAAGACACCAAGGAATCCTGCAAATACACGGCAAAACAACACATCCTACTAGGAAGGAAATTAAACCAACAGATATACAAGATTTTGTTTCCTAATTTGATACCATCAATAACTAAACACTTATGCAAAGATTTAATTACCAAAAATATCACATAAATCTAAAAAGAGAATCCTAATTGAATCCTACCACAATAATACCAATATAACATCCTATTTTGACCAAGAGAGTGAAGACAAGATAAATTAGGCAATGCCTAAAATACCCTTACAGGGTCACTCTAATAGCACTTAATTTTGGGTACTAAATGATGTGACATCTTATGTGTCATATTGTTAACATAACTTTTTAATTTATAGTGGAGCCCATAAAATGCCAAATAAGATGACCCATTGAAAATCACATCATTTGGTGCACAAATTTGAGTGCTCATTGAGTGGCTCTAACATTACTCCATGTTATTTATGTATAAATCATTGTATAACAAAAAAAGTGAGAAGCAGTGCTATTGATTCATGTCTGTCACTGTAGAAGAGAAGTTCTAGTTATAGATCAATAATCTAACTCTAGTATATGGACAATTGCAAAAATACAGAAAATCAAAAGACAAATGCCACATTATATTAATTACCGAGAAGCTATATCTATTCAATAGCCAGTGTGCAAAATATTACAGGACAAGCCTTCATACTTTGAGCCTTTAATCCGAAAGGTCTAGGAATCCTATGATTTCTGACTTCTTGGAAACAAAAATAAACCAAAGAGAAATGAAAAGTAAATGAAAAGGAAAAGAAAACAGGCGTGTGTGTGTTTGTGTATGAGACTTGGAATAAGAACAAATAAGAAAAGGTCAACAAGGAAAGATCCAAATAAAGAAAATTGCAGAGATCGCCGTGCTAGGGCATGTTTGATTTGACTTATGATTTAATATAAGTTATTTTTAAAGAGTTTGATTTCACTTATGGTAAGATAAGTCATAAGTCATATACAAGTCACTTAAAGCGCATGTAAAGCCAAAAGTTGTAAGCACTAAGCCTAGTGCTTAGTTCTACTTTTCAAAAACATGTGTAAGTCCTCTTCTTTATTGAAATTTTATATATTTCAAAATTACCCTTCTTAATAATAATAATAAAAACAAAAGGTAATAACAATTATTTTTATTGTAATAAATAATAATAATAAAAGGAATTATAATAATATTAATAAATAATACTATGAATAATGATAATTGTTATAATAATAATAAAAAAATAAATATAGTATTAATAATGATAAATATAATAATAATAATAATACTAAAAAGTAATAATAATAATAATAATAAATAATAATAATTATTATTATTACTAATAATAATAAAAATACTAAAAAGTAATATTAGTAATAATATTGTAAAAATAATTTTAATAATAATAAGTAATAATAATAATAAAATTAATATTAATATAAATATTATAATAATCAAATATAATATTAATAATAATAAAATCAATAATAATAATAATATAAATAATAATATAAATAACATTAATAATATTATTAATATAATAAAATAAATACTAAAATTAACAAGTAATAATAATAATAATAATATTAATATTAATGTTCATAAAATAATAATAATAATAATAATAATAATAATAATAATAATAATAATAATAATAATAATAATAATAACAATAACAATAATAATAATAATAATAATAATAATAATAATAATAATAATAATAATAATAAAGGCAATAATAATGATAATAATAATAGTAATAATTAATAATACTGATAAATTTTTTATTAATATTAATAAAATAATAAAAAGTTATAAAAATATTAATATATAAATAAATAAAATAGATAATAATGATAATAATATGATTAAAATTAATATTATTATTAATAATAATAGTAATAATAATAATAATAATAATAATAATAATAATAATAATAAAATAATAATAATAGTAATAATAATAATATAAATCACATTTTGGGATGATGATATTTTAGTTTTTATATTTGATTTCAGCACTATTTCAACTTATTAATCAAACACACACACTAAATTATGAAAGCTAATCTGCACTTTTAAAAAAAACTAAATCAAACATCACCATTTATTTCATTTTAAATTGGTTATTTTGAATATTGACACCCTCCCATATTAATATCGTATTATAGACACGAACACAAAATCTATGCTCCGTTTTGTTTCACGGAAAATGATTTCTGAAAAATGAAAAAAATTCATTTTCAGGTGTTTGCTAAATCTTTTAAAAATATGCAGAAAAACATTTTCGGATGTTTGACAAATAAACGGAAAATATTACGGAAAACAATATATGAATAATTACAAAAGGTATATTATATAATTATAATATTAACATATTGAATATAAAATAATATTGAAGTTTAACTAATTTTCTTTTAATAACCTTCAATTAATCATTAATAGTTTCAACTCAATAAGGTCTATCTTTTATCAAGCTCACAATTTTTTTTTTTGATAATTGATATGAAAAATTATTTTGAAAAATAAAATAAATAATATTTGGGACATCCTTAAATAATAATATAATATAGTAGATAATGATTTTAGGACGTGGTGAGTATTTTTAAAATTATAATTTATAAATAATGTGCACAAACTCCATTTATATTTCCAAGCAATTTATTTGTTAAGTAAAATATTGTGCGTGTATGTAAATATGTGTAATTTTGGAAGGACGTGGAGGGATGTTCGAACATTCGGAAAATGACTTATAGAAAATAAATCTGTAAGTCATTTTCTGGAAAAGAAAGCTTCATTTTTCGTTGACTTGGAAAAACTTTTAAATTGACTATATTTTTCTAAGATTACTAAACATCAAAAAATAAGAAAAAACATTATCCAAAAATTATTTTTCATGAAACAAACGGAACCCTAGTTACGGTTACATCTCATTATCATTTATCTCTTCCCTCTTTTCTTTTCTTTTTCTTCCTTTCTGGTTTATCTTTCTCTCTCTTCAAGAAACATCCCTACTTGGCTACTTCCTTCCAACTACTTCATTATCTATTCTTATTCATATTCCTATTCTTATTCCTATTCCACCGGTTCTTTTTCCTTTTTCCTTTTCTATGTCCACTATTTAATCTTGCCTTTCCCTCTTTTAGGATGCGGGAAGTATATTATCTGCATTCAATTCATTCTTGGATTACAGAAACATAATATTATTTGGTTTCAAAGAAAAGGTAATGGGAAATAATAGTTTTATTTGTTGACGAACTGTTGTTCAACAATAAAAAAAATAAAAATAATAAAAAAAACAACCAAAAACGATTCAATGGCGAGAGGACAAAAAGAATAAATAAAACTTATCATAAATGTCGAATCGCCCGAGCAACGAAAAATTCAACTAAAATTATTTCTTCCAAATCGAGACACGGATTCAACAGACCAATTTGACAAATCGATTTTTTCTTCATCGGTTGATTCAAAAATTCAATTTTTTTTTCTCTCTTTGTATCGTCGTTTTGCATGATTCTCACCAGAAACATTAATTACCAGTACTCCTTCCGGTAATCGATCGGATTTTGAAAAGTCAATTTCTTTCTCCTTGTGCCTTGGTTCTCATTTTGAATTAGCAGAAGATTATTAATTTGTAGTTGGTGTTTGTTCAAATAATTAAAATTGTGCAACTATGAGTCTATGAAGTAAGAAGTTATGATCAGAAGATTTCTCTCACCTTCATTGTACATGAAACTCACTTAAAGAACACTCCATAATGAAATACTCTCTTCGTTTTCAAAATATTGTCTATTTTGATTCGACACATAGTTTTAAAAAAAGTAATTGACTGTATTATAAATATTTATAAAATATGTGGTTTCTTTTAATGACATTGAGATGATTATAATTAAAGTAGGTAGAAAAAATAAGGATAACTTAGGAAAAATGTTTTCCTAAAAAATAAAGTTTTAAAAAAGAACAATTATTTAAAACGGACGAAAAAAAAGAGGATAATAATTTAAAAACAGAGGGAATAATAAGTGGGTAAAGTAATTAAAATAGTATTAGCGTTGCTCTGATGCGGTCATGTCGAATTCATTTACCATTCTATTTCATTCAGCAAATTAAGTGCATATATATTTGAATGAATGTCTTCTTAGATAATATACAAATTTTACTAAAATATCTTGAATAAAAGTTGAACCCATTATAAAATTTGCATGTATCGGTCACACGTTTAAAATATGTTAATATTGGGTTTTGGAATCACAAGGGAAGTGAATGAATCATTAATATAATAGATAAAAGAAATGTGGAATATGTTAGGGAAATTAGGTAACACTGGGTCACTATATTCAATGATAATAGTTTGCATTAGAGCATCTCCAACTGGAGATGCAAAAATTGGTTTAAAGTTTTTTGAAAAATCTAGTATTTGTTTAAATGAAAGCTTGAGGTTAATAATAACAGGGCAAACTCTACAGATGGTCCCTGTAAAATTTAAAATTTTCGGGTTTGATCTTTAAATAAAAAAATCAACAACATTTTTTTTCCTTGTATTAATTATTTTTGTAAGATTGGTCCTTCCATCCAATTCGGTTAATTTTCTACCATTAAACACAACCACGTTTATTTCACGTGATATTTAGCAGCAGTAAATTTGTCATTTCAACTGAAAATGTATGGGAACCTCTACTTAGAGCTATCAAAAGCCCTCGGGCCTTTAACGATGGACCGGGCCAGACCGAAATAGTTGTGGGCCTCATATAACTCAAGCTCAGCCCATGTGCACTTCGGGCCTCTGAGCCTATGGGCCAAAAAAATTAACTATTTTTTTATTAAAAAAACTCACAAATTAGCTAATAAAAGTTATTTAACACATCAAAAGTTTAAAACACGCATACATACTAGTCTAACTTACACAATTACAAAGCAAAAAATGCAACCAAAACAAATATAAACAAAGGTAGTAACTTCAACAATTAAACAAAACTGAAACTAGAAAAACTATAATGTTACAGACCAAAGAAAAATATATGTGCTAATTGAAGGGTATTTTTTTCAAAAAAGTTATAACCAAATTGAAGTTCATCATACTGTCCCCAATTTTTTAATATGCGTTTTCTAAGGATAGACAAAGTTTTTCGGGTTCTAGTTTGCAAAACCATTCTAACTAGCAAATATTCATTTTTTGATTCGCCAGGCACAATCTAGCATTTAAATTTATTTTTTATCAAGTTTATACTATTGAGACTTTTTATTAGCTAATATCAGATAGAGATACTCAATTAAATAGATAAGTTTCAATAAAATTACTAGCCAAAACCATACTAAACTAGATTGGAACTTGGAAGATCAACTCCACTTCCTCTTTGTAAGTGTCACTTCCATCAATTTAGAATACGAGTTTCAACAAAAAAGAGAACAATGATTTGGAAATAAATCATACTGTGTCATAAATTTATCTAATCAAAAGAAAAAAAAATAGTCTAAATGAATGTCTGATAGTTTTTTCTTTTTAGATAAATGTTTTAGTTTTTAATTTTGTAATTAACTTTAAGTGTTTAACTTTATGATCGGGTCGGACCGGGCTTTTCGGGCTTTTTAATATAGAGTCAAATACGGCCCACGGGCCGGGTCGAAGAGGCTCGGTTTTTTTTGAACCTTCTAAATTGAGGCCCAGACCCTTGAAAAGTCGAGTGGACTGGACCGGGCCTATGGGCCGGGCTCAATTTTGACAGCACTACATCTACTCCCCATTTCAACCCATCTTCCTCAACCATTAGTTCAATCTCTCTCTTCTTTCTTGCAAGCACATGATTCAAACAATTTTTTATTTGATGGGTTTTGCTTGGAATCAAATGGAGGTAGCACATAAAGGCCCAAATTGTTGTTTTCCTAGAATGATAAATTTATGATATAACATTTCATATCCGGGTTTCGATTTTGATTTGCTTTCCAATCGTCTTCTCAGTTCGCAAGGCGGGGGTGGCGATAATAATCTACTTTCTATTTTTCTCTCCTCTCGCTTCCACCTATGTCGATGATGTTATTAGAGGAAACAGAAGAGGCAAAATACGTGAGAATTGAGAGAAGGATTGGGAAATTTATGAGGAAATTCGTGTTGCCAGAGAATGCAGATACGAATAAGATTAGTGCAATTAATCAGGATGCAGTGTTTATCGTTACTGTGGAGAACCTGCCTCCACCGGAGGCAAAGAAGCCCAAAGCCATTGAGGTTTAAGTTGTTTGAAATTGAGGGGAAAATGTGTGTATTAATAGCATCATAGTGCTTTATGTTGTGGGGATTTCTGTTTTGTTTTGCTTTATTGTATCAATGTGATGAATGTCGACGACGGAATTGCTTTGCTATATCGAAATCAGAAAAGCTTTGTTTTATGAATACCCATCTAAAATTTAAGTTGATGAAAGAAAACTAAGCATTGTAAAGGAGTATGAAAAATCAGGGCGGATTACCCAAATCGTCTCTGTACTTTTCACCTTTTACCAACTTTGTCTCAAATTCCTAAAAATCATCGTTCTACTAAAGCTTGTGACGCTAAGCATTGTAAAGGAGTATGAGGTGTGAACCTTTTTTAAAGTGTTAGGCTAAATCCAATTAATCATTTCAAAAATGTTTTGCGTTTTGGGTCCAAAAAATTCAAGAGTGTTCGATGTTCTAGGTCCAAAAATTTCAAGAATATTCGGTGTCCCAGGTACGAAAATTTCAAGAATGTTCGGTGTCAAAGATCCGAACATCCCCATATTGTTTGGCCAACACAATGCCGAACATTTCTGATATGTGAGGGAGTTTTAGTCGGAGCAGGAGGGTAACTGGGGAAGGCCGAAGGTTATGGATAGAGATTAAGAGGCTGGGTTCCGCGCTGTAAAAGAAAGAAAGTCGTCGGATCTGGATTTGATCAATGCATGCTAGATTTGAAATTTACGCGGAGTGCGTATGATCATTGTTTTTATTTCAAACATGATAGGAGTGTGTCTGTTTTCTTGCTCATATATGTGGATAATATGCTTCTTATTAGCCCTTGCTCTAAATCTATTGAATATGTTAAGAATTGCTTGAGTGCTAAATTTGACATGAAGTATTTAAGCGATGCTAGTAAGATACTTGACATAAACATAGTTAGAGACCGCAAATCCTCAATTGTTTACTTGAACCAAATTTCATATGTTGAAAAGATTTTGAGTAAATTTTCAATGGTTAATGCTGATTCTGTTGATGTTCCCCTTGCCTTCCATTTTGTGCTTAGTAAAGAGCAGTGTCCAAAAAATCAATTTGAAACGAATCAAATGAGTAGAATCTCGTATTCCAATGCCATAGGTTCTATTATGTATTTGATGGTTAGTACTCGCCCTTACATTGCTTATGTCATTAGTTGTCTTAGCCGTTATATGTCGAACCCGGGCTTGCCCCATTGGCATGTCGTTAAGTGGTTGTTGCGGTACTTAAAACACTCTATGAACTATGGATTGAAATTTTTTAAATCTGAAAGCGGTGTTAGATTGGTAGGTTATGTTGACTCAAACTATGCCAATGATAGAGACCTGATCGATGTTTTATTTTATCTATTTCCTTGCAAGTGTACAAGACTATTATAGAATAGACTCGGAAGCAAGGGTCGAACCCACAGAGACAAGTGATCACGAACAGTGCGAATATAGATAGCAAATTATTAACCTAAGGGGGGTTTTTATGTTTAATTCTACTCTAAATTACTAGTTATAGATGTTTAACTAATTAGACAAGATAACAGATATGAAGATCTTATGGTGAGTGGAAATCTAGGATTACGGGTTTCACTTATATCTCCTTTATGTTCAATTCATAATAATGTCATTCAATGTCTTGGGTTCGTTCACTAAAAATAGATATGAGTACGTTGAACAATTGGTTCAGCCTCCATCATAAAATTCACCCATTCCATATCCTAAGCACAGGAACTATCAATCTAGTTGTCACCTAGATTTATGATCTATCTGTCACCTAGATCATGTAAGAACGGTCCTAACTTATCACTCTCGTGCATCGATAGGTCCAATTTATTGTGTTGGTGAGCGATTAATGCGACATATGCACTTGGTCATGCGAGTTATCCGCACCTCTAAGCCTTTATTATTTGCGATTACATTCATTTGTTCAAAGCAAAATAATATAGGGATTGATAAACAACACAATCAACAAGCATTGAATAGACATATATATATGAATCAAAACATAAATTCGATACAAGTTACCTCCCACCTCCTAGATTAGGGATGATTTAGTTCATCATAGACGATGAACAACACATGGAGATGATGGAAGACATGATTTGATCTTCAATACTTGAAATTACAAAACCTAACTATGTTATACAATCTAAAACTACCTAAAATCTATGTAAGAGAGCTTCCAGCCGTCCTCCTTATGCTTAGGCTCGGCATCGACTTCTATATATACTGGGAGTTGTGATTGGATCGAATACCGTGTGAAAATCCGAAAGGTGCATTCCCCGCCTACCTTGCGGTCGCAAGTCTTTGGATACCTTGCGTCCGCATAGTCTCCGATGTGGGTGGCTTTTGATTCTTTGATTCGGCTTCGAGGGGCCTATGCGCCTACCTTGCGGTCGCAGTGCGAGGCACTGCTGCGTCGCAAGGTGTCCGTGATTGCTTGATCTTTATTTTTCTTCAATTTTTCTTTCTTTGTAATTTGCACTTAAAACCACGGAGTTTCGCGTATTTTCACAATAATCTTGAAACTTACAAAACTCACCAGAAAACATATATTAGTACTCAAAAGACTCGTGAAATAGCATAATTTAAGTCATAGAAGTATATAAAATCGGCGTATAAAATACATCGATCAAATACCCCAAACTTGAACTTTGCTCGTCACGAGTAAACAAATAAACTTATAAATACAAAAGCATATAAATAACAAAAATTAAAATCTTTTTGTGAGGGTGACACTATTTACACTCCTCTATAAACCCACAAACTCAAGGAGACTCTTTCGAGTGACTCGACTATGCGAATAAATACAAAACAAATAAATACAAAAACGAATAAAATTACACATAAAAATAAAACATAAAATCTTTTTGGCTTCATCTCAAGTTATAAGTGTAAGACATGCATGTAATCTCAGTTTGGTGCTCACCACATATATGCAAGCTTAGTCATATAAAACCAACTAGTCTTTTCTTAATAGTGCTACTACTTTTAATTTCTCCGTGTGTGTGTGATCACCAGTCTTAAAGAATATCTTAACTAAAACAGTTTTATTGAGCTAAACACCACATTCATATGAAAATTACAGGTTTAATAGAAAATCATGCATTAAGAAGTATGAGATCTACCATCCAAACCTGGTCGATTATGACGAAAGGTCCCAAGGATTCAAAAGATTTATACATCCATCCCATGCACTTCTATGTATGTATACAATGCTCTCTTCTATCCCAATGACTTGTAATAGCTAAGATTATGCTAACACAAGTGAGCTTTAAGGTGAATAATAATGATTATGAAGTGTGTGATCAATTTCATGTTACTCACTTGACAATAAAACAACATAAGCATTGGCAAGAAGATCATTAGGACTTTATGAGCTTGTAATGTAAGGCCAAGGTGTTGGGGGATTTGATGGAAAGGGATTGGAATTCAAAGTGAGAGAGTAAGACTACCCTTTATCCCTCATACTTCCAAGCAAAAGGAAGTTTTCCTATTTAGGCTAGGACACTGCAAAGACCACAAGTGGAGGGGTGCTTTGTGTTACTTTTCACTTTTCTTCTTCCCCCCCAAACTTGTTTTGGGCAATATATTCTTCTAAAAATATCATCATTCTAATCAGCAGAATTTTTCTAACATATTTTCTCTTGAAAGCTATGCTTCCATTTGAATCTTTGTTTACACTCTTCTTCTTAGTTTCATTTTTAAATCGACACATGATTTTTTTTTTTTTTTTGACGGAAAGAAGAAGCCTTAAAAATAGCCTAAGCGAAAAGAGTGGTCCTCCTAAAATCAATTTCCACCCAATCCTACTCTCTCAAAGGGTAGGCTAAAAGTGTATAGGCTTTTAGGGTTAAGTTAATGTGGGTAAAAGAAATGATGGCGAATGGGGTTTAAATAGTGTGCTTACACTCCATTCTTTTCATTAGGCTCAAAGGGACACTAGGGATATATTTAGTATAGGTCGGGGAATATTTAGGCTCTAACGATCCAAAGATGGCCTAAATCATTTCTTAATGCCAAATGCTCACATAGTATTTAAAGCAAGTAAGACAACACAAAATATCATATCAACTATGGGAATTGGGTTGAGTGTTTAGCATCACTGGATTTCACATAGGCATTCGCTAAGGCAGATGGTAGGGACAATTGAGACTAACATGCGGACACGGTTCGAAAGTGTGCTTGAGATATATAAATGAGAAAAATCCAAGGGATCTAACTAACATGCAATTGACCCTAAGTTACAATTTAATGCAACAATCATGTTCGAATGGCTATGCATCATATTCTTGTGCATATCTTGTTGAAGTGAAATAGGTGTTATAAACTTTATAAAACTATTCTAATCAATCCATAGTTATGGTGGTGTGAGTGCATGAAGAATTTGGAGAAAAGTAAAAGTTTCGCAAAATTAAGTAAATTCGAGGGGATCTACACTACTATGCGGTTCATTGCACTAATCTCCTCATTGACTACGACTAGCATTACCACACCTAAACTTCGAGGATGAATATTTTGAATTTAAATTTTTATTTTTATATTTTATATATATATTTTCTAAGAAATTGCGAAAATTGGAGGTGATGACGATGACACAATTGATGATGGGTCCCCATAAGAGGAACCCGAGTATCCAAAATAAGTGTATTCGGTCAGCAACACCTCAGAAAATCAGAAAAAAAAAAAAACGGGAAAAATAGGGTGAAGAGTTAAATGGTCATCAAATAAAGAAATTCTCTTTCACCACACAATGCCAACTCCATTCTTCGTTAGGCTGGGACTGCTAAGACCTAAAGTTTTAAATCCCCCCAAACTTAAGTTCTATTTTGTCCTCAAAATAGAGGAACATATGAGAGGATTGATGGGGTAGGACAAATATCAAAAGGACATAGCGGGATCCACCTAACGAGCGAGGATGAACTTGGGCCTCGACTCAAGGTGAGTCGGGCGGAGATAACGAATGAGGGCGAAACTCGGGGATCGTGCACAGTGGCGGCCATAATGATTTGAGACATTATGTCCCACGGTGTTAACTTGACGAAAAATTCATTGATCGACGCATTTGTCTTCTTGACTCACCATATCGTTTGGAGGCAGTGCCTCCAACTTTGTTGGAGATCCCAACGGCGGGTCCTCTTCCTCTTCGGGTTCCTCCTCTTGAGGAACCCTCACTCTCGGCTGGTGATGTTCAAACAAAATGGCCCTAGTAATGGACCTGACCTTGACCTCTCGGCGTGTTTGGGCATTCTCGTTTGCCCCCTACACAAGTCGGTAATCAAATGCGGAGAGCGAACCGCATTAGTCCTACCTCTAATAAGGGTCTTGATTTGGCCGTTGATCAAGCGGCCACATCAATCAGACCCATCGATCATGATGGTGTAGGTCAAGACTGCCCTCTCCCAATTCACCGTGTTTTGGTGACTTGAGGGCATGAGGCGACCACAAACAAATTTATACGGGCTTGGCAGTGTGTCTTGGAAGAAGGACTCTCTCATGGTGCGTGGTCCATAAGGTGGTTGTGGCTATAGGACCACTCCACAGGAGAGCAATGGCGGCATTCACCACCTCGACGGGGATCACGGGGGTGGAGGTGTGTGCTATAATCATCGGCACCAAAGTTGGAGGTGCCGAAATGGGTGTTACTTTGGGCGGAAAAATCAACTCTGTATTTAACATTAGGTGTCTAGCACACCGCCATCCATGCCAATGTCGCCATTGGCGTAGAATTCTCGGACAATGGGGACTACGGCGTCCTTAAGCGGAGAGAATCTAACAACGCCCCCACCTCTGAGAGCCATCGAGGCCGGGGACGGATACCAAAATCTTCGGCCTTAAATCCCCTCGGGCACCAGGACTTGGAGAGTTTGTTGGTGTACTGGCAGTGATGTCAAAATTGTGTTCTTCCTCTGACGGGGCCGGATGAAGGTATTTCGTTTCTAAACATTTTGTTTGAAATAAAATTTTAAAACTAAAGTTTAACAATTAAAAATGTTGTTTTAAAATTTAAATTAAAAAATTAATCTAAAGCATGCAAAATATATCTACGG
>JABEVN020003791.1:0-16882 GCA_013146195.2 Codonopsis lanceolata | reverse complement strand
TTTGATGTTTGTATTAAAAATATTATTATTAATTACTAATTGAAAAAGATGTATCATACATTTGTTATAAAGTGATGTTGATTTTTAAAGTTTTTGTTAAAAAACTTCTACCATTATTACCAATAGAAGATGTATATCTCACATTGGTTAAAAATGATGTTGATTTTTAATTATTTTAGATTATATAAAAGACTTACTATTATTAGCAATATAAGATATATATATATATATATATATATATACTTTGGTTTTCTAACCATTAACTAATAATAATACATAATAATAATCATAATGATAATGGGTATTAGTATTAGTATATATAACTTCTTCTATTGTCAATAGTAGAAGACTTATATTTAAAAAATTTACAACTAACATTACTTCTAACCAATGGGATAAAAACTTTCAAGGTTAGATATTACTTCTAATGACTCACTTTTAACATCATACTTTAAGCTTTGATATTTTATTCATCCAAAACTTGATTTGGACAAATAAATATATCATTTTGATGTTCTTGACGAGTAGAACACATTTGCACAATTACTTTTGTCAACAAACAAATGACACGTAAAGAAATTTGTGCCTCAAGTTGCATAATTTCTTTCATAAAAACACTAATTTTTAATAAGTATTATACTTTAACTCTTGATATCTTATTCATCCAAACTCTGATTTGGACAAATAAATATATGATTTCGATGCTCTCACCGAGTAGAATACATTTGCGCAATTACATTCGCCAACAAACAAATGACACGTAAAGAAATTGTGCCCAAGTTGCATAATTTCTCTCACTAAAAACACTAATTATTTTAACAAGTATTATACTTTAAGTCTTGATATCTTATTACTCGATTTGACAAATAAATATATCATTTTGATGCTCTCACCGAGTAGAACAAATTTGCTAATTACATTCGTCAACAAACAAATGACACGTAAAGAATTCGCACCTCAAGTTGCACAATTTCTTTCACTAAAACACTAATTTTTCAACAATAGAAGAGATGTATCCCACATTGGTTAGAAATTGATGTTGGTTTTAAAAATTCTATTATTAAGTATCAATAGAAGAAATGCATCATACATTGGTTGGAAAGTGATGTTGATTTTCAAAGTCACTTGAAAACCAAAAGTTTTTAAAGCTTCCATATGGATGATTTCACATTAGTTACAAAGTATTCTACTATTATTATCAATAGAAAAAGATGTATCACACATTGACTATAAATTAATGTTGGTTTTAAAAATACTATTATTACCAATAGAATAGATGTATCATACATTTGGTAGAGGGTAATGTTTGTTTTAAAGTCTTTAAATAGAAGACTTTTACCATTATTATCAATAGAATATGTATATCTCACATTGGTTAGAAAGTGATGTTGATTTTAATTTTAGATAAAAAAACTTTTACTATTATTACTAATAGAAGAGATATCTTACATTTGCTAAAAAATGATGTTAGTTTTAAAGTCTTTAGATAAAAGACTTTTACTTTTATCATCAATGTAATAGAAGAGATGTATCCCACATTATTTAGAAGAGATGTTGGTTATAAAATTTTTAAAATAAAAGACTTCTTCTATTATTACCAAATGAGGATATGTATTACACATTGGTTAGAGAGTGATGTTGATTTTAAAAGTCTACAATTATTAGCAATAGAAGAGAAATATTTCACATTGGTTATAAAGTGATATTTGTTTAAAAAGTTTTTAGATGATGTATCTCACATTGGTTACAAAGAAATGTATCTCATATTATTTAGAAATGAGTATTGGTTATAAAAGTCATTAGATAAAGACATTTTTTGTTATTACCAATAGAAAATATGTATCCACATCGTTTAGAAATGAATATTGTTTAAAAAGTCTTTTATCCACTACTATTATTACTAATAGAAAATATGTATACCACATGGTTAGAATGTGGTGTTGTTTTTAGTCTTTAGATAAAAGACTTAAACTTTCATTACCAATAAAAATATAAAATAAGTATCTCACATTGTTTAAAAATGAATTATGATTTTAAAAGTTTTTAACAAAATGACTTCTAATATTATTATCAAGTTAAATGTTAATTTTAAAAGTCTTTAAATTAAAAAAATGACTATTATTATTAATACAAAATATGTATCTCACGTTAGCTAGAAACTTATATTAATTTTAAAAGTATTTAGGTAAAAAAATCGTTTAATATTAGTAACAATATAAAAAAAATTATAACAATAGAAGAGATTAACAATCTAATTATAATGTCTAAAAATTATATTATTATTACAAAAATATATATATATCTCATATTATACCCGTGATAGCACGGGCTAAATAACTAGTTTGTTAAAATGAGAAACAGATAAGAGAGAAACAGAAAGGGGCATGCATCCTTCCATAATTATATGTGATGAAGCCTACTAAATATGTTCCAATAACATTAATATGCTCCACTAACAAATCCAACAAAAATCACACTTGTTCGTAAGCTCTCTTTAATGGAGGAGAGTTTCCACTCAGTCTTAACTAGAGCTGTCAAACGGGTCGGGCTGGGCTGGCCGGACCCAAGTCCGTCGGGCCTCGCTTAACAACGGGCCGGGCTGGGCCGGCCCGAAATAGTGTCGGGCCTCATAAAACTCAAGCCCATCTCATGCGCATTTCGGGCCTCTGGGCCTTCGGGCCCATGGGCCAAAAACATAAATATTTTTTTATTAAATAAAACTTACAAATTAGCTAATAAATGTTATATCACACATACTTACTAGTCTAACTTACACAATTACAAAGCAAAAGTGCAATCAAAGCAAATATAAATAAAGGTAGTAATTTCAACAATTGAACGAAACAGAAACTAGAAAAACAATAATGTTACAGACCAAAGAAAAAATACATGTGCTACTTGAAGGATATTTTTTTCAAAAAATTTATAACCAAATTGAAGTTCATTATATTGTCCCCAATTTTTTAATATGGGTTTTCTAAAGATAGGCAAAGTTTTTCGGGTTCTAGTTTGCAAAACCATATTAACTAGCAAATGTTCATTTTTTTATTCGCCCGGCACAATCTAGCATTTTAATTTTATTTTTTTTTATCAAGTTTATACTATTGAGGCTTTTTATTAGCTAATATCATATAGAGATACTCAATTAAATAGATCAGTTTCGATAAAATTACTAACTACAACTATACTAAACTAGATTAGAACTTGAAAGATCAACTTCATTTATTCTTTGTAAGTGTCACTTCCATCAATTTAGAATATGCGTTTCAACCAAAAAAAGAACAATGATTTGGAAATAGATCATATTGTGTCATAAGTTTATCTAACCAAAAGAAAAAAAAAAGTGGTCTAAATGAATGTCTGATAGTTTTTTTCTTTTTAGATTTATGTTTTAGTTTTTAATTTTGTAATTAAGTTTAAGTGTTTAACTTTATGACCGGCCAGCTTTTCGGCTTAAGCTCAAGCCAAACACGGCCCACGGGCCTAGCGGTCGGGCCAAAGAGGCCGGGTTTTTTCGGCCTCTGAAATTGAGGCCCGGACCCTGAAAGTCGGTGGTCGGACCGGCCTATGGGCCGGGCTCGATTTTGACAGCTCTAGTCTTAACAGACTGTCCTATGAAAGAAAGAATCATAGTCTCCATAGTTGTGGCAGCATAACCAATTAAGCCATGCATAAGCCAATACATTCACTTGGAACTTGCCAAACCCAATGGCAACAAGGGCTTCATCCAGTGTGTACCCAAAAGTGTTGTCAGCCATAGAAACAGTTGTAGGTAGATCTCACTCACAGTCACATCTAAAGCAATTCGCCACAGTACTCTTGAAAGTCAGATATTTCAAGAGATTCATTCAACACACGAAAGCATCTCGCTTGAACATCTTGAAAATATAAGCTTAACTGGTTAACCAACACGCCCTGCCCCGCTTCAACCTGCGACCTGTGCGGGTCTAACCCAAAAAGCCCTTCTCTTAGTAGGGTCGTATTTTTAAAACTCAACCAACCTTTTTAAAGAGGCGGGACAGACCAACCCCAGCGGGTTTGACTCGAGGGGGAGAATAATATAAAGCTCAAGCGGGAGAATAATCCATTCAACCGTGAGATGCTCGAGGAGGAGGATAATGTACCTCAACGTAGTGAGGGTCTTCAAGAAGCCTAGCAACCTCAACATAGTGAGGGCCTTCAAGGAGCCAAGCAACCTCAACGTCATGAGGGTCTTTAAGAAACTGAGTAACCTGAATCAGGTGAGGGTCTTCAAAGAGCCGAGAATCCTCAACGTGGTGAGGGTCTTCAAAAAGCGAGATGTTCTAGATAAAGGCTAATATGAAGCTCAACCATGAGATGCTCGAGCAGGGAGCGTAAGTGCATAAAGGCGTATAACTCGAGTAGGGAAGACAATATAAAGCTCAACCGCGAGTAAACTCGAGTGGGGAATATAAGTGCAGGAAGGCACATTTTACTACTCAATCGCGAGTAACACTCAAGCGGGAGGATAGTATAAAACTCAGTCGCGAGTAAACTTGAGTGGTGAGCATAAGCATAGATAGGCGCGGTGTACTACTCACCCACGAAAACACGCAAGCAGGAGGATAATAGAAAGATCAGATGGGAGTAAACTCGAGCAGGGAGCATAAGCGCAGAAAGACGTGTAATCTACTCAACCGTGAGTTAATTCGAGTGGGAGGATATAGAGCTCAGCCGGGAGTAATCTACGAGCGAGGATGACTGAGCTTGCGTGGATAGTTACCGAGCATGCGAGCTGTTGTTCCTCGGGGTAGCAATGTTGGCTGAAGCAGTGTGCAAGAAGGAAGCAGACTGAGATTACTTCAAGAGAAATTCACAGTTAATGAATTTTTCATGAAGCTCATCAAACGAGATGAGAGTGTCTTGTCCTTCGACCAGATCAATAATGTGGTGGTAGTCATCATCTAAACCCCCAATACATATTTGATGGTGGTTGCTGATGGCTATTGGTGGACAGTAGTGATCGGTGGTAGTGGGTAAAATGTAAAGACAAATGTAATAGGTTACCTAACGTTTAACGAGTTGACCCGCTTAAACCCGCAAAACTCATTATCTTAATGAGTTGGGTTGAATTGAGTTAGATAATTAGCTTGTTGGACTTGGTGTGTTAGTCGAAAATAGATATTTTAAAAAAATGCAAAACACACCTTTTGGTCACTGTACTTTACAAAAAAAATTGTAATTAGGCCATTGAGACGTAAATTTTTTTGGAGTGGACATTGTACTTGAGTTTTCTTGTAATTTAACCCAATTTTTAGATAGACGTTAAGTTTGGACGTTAACTTAGGTTAGATACCTATTTTACCCCTAACTTCATCATCATCATCCTTTCTGATCAAACTGAGAAAATTAAAAACCATATATTAAACCCAGATATAAAAGAATTGTATATGGGGGTTTTCAATCCAAAAAACCTCGATGAAGCGGTATGCTAACAATTATCATTTCCTTTCACGCATTGTTTAGTTTTTGATGAGGTGAATTAGGGGTTTGCTTATACTTGCATATTTTTATTTCAAGCTTCTTCCTTCTAATAAAATATGCGAGCAGCAGCACATCACTCCTTTCATTCTTCTAAACCACACTCAAAGGCTGCAGTGATTCAATACAAGCCCCTTACTCTATAGGCCCGCTTACTGGACCACCATTTTGTGTATGCTTTTTGGGACTCCTAAAGTAAGTTGTTGCTTTGGAGGATTATTTCACCAGAAGCTGCTGATGATGCCTTTTGCCCTCATTAATTAGAGTTGTTAACCCCTTTAATTTCATTTCGATAGAAGAGACTACATACATGTTTAGGATTAGGGAAGGAAAGCAAGATCTGTCTCGAGGACTCGAGAGATCGGATTCAAAAGAAGCGGTAAAATTGGCAATTTTGTTGCGGGGAAAGGCCAGAATGGAAGGGCCAGAAATTCTCAAAGGAGAGTCTCATTTCTTACCCACGACGAATCTTTCCATCAAAATAGTAAGTCAGACGATACCCTAGATCTACAATTTCAGTTCAGTTCAGTAAAATCGGCAGGAATCCAAGCTTGGCAATAAAATTGGCAGTTTCAGTTCGCTAGTTTTTTGTTGGATCTGCAATCTTCGCCGGATCTAAAATTGGGATGCAGTGATGGAGGGGGATTTGTTGATCGGAGGCGAAGAAAGAGATTAACTTGGCATCGGGGAAGAAGTCGGAGGGAGAGGTGAGATTCAAAAATCCTATGTCGTTGCTCTTTTCAAGGAGATTCACAATTTGGCTTTGTGCTTTTTGTGTGTTTGTGTGAGTGAGAGAGAGAGAGAGTGAGCAATCCAGATCTGGATTTGTGCTTGTGTGTATGGGAGAGAGAGAGAGGAAGAGAAAGAGATGGTAAAGATGGACCAGATGGACCAGATCTGTATGTATGTGCATCTGTGTTCTTCGTGCTGGAATTTTCTTGAATCAGAGATTTTTGAATCTAATATTTTTCGGAGAAGATGAAGATGAGGGCAAAATAGGTATTTAACATAAGTTAACGTTTATCCAAAAATTGGGTTAAATTACAAGATAACTCTGGTACAGTGGCCAGTCTAAAAATTTTGACGTCACCTAATTACGATTTTCTGTAAAGTACAATGGCCCAAAATTATGTTTTACCCAAAAAAAAATAAAAACACCTAATCCCAAGTTTCCAACTTTTAAACAATCAAACTTTATAGAGTTCGGCTAAATTTCAATAATAGAATGCAAGAATATCCCATAAAACGGCAGTCAAGATACTACCTCCATGCATGGGCTTCACTTTTAGATATATGGACGGTGCTCATGGTCATGGCTCAATAGTCAATGCTCACTCTATTTATAGAATGATGACTTTAATTTTGACTTTCAACTTAGAATGTCTATGCCATCATATAATAAACCTTAAAAAAAATACCTAGGGAGCCTTGCTGCTCTTGTTCATTTTATTTCCTGGGTTATATTCCTTCAATTTAATTTCCAGTTTTCATTCTGTACTCGTTTTTGACCTTTTCCCAGAAATAGGTCTAAGATGCTTCCAAATTACGCTAATTGTGACACCCATTAGTATCAATTAGGAGGGATTGTCAACCTTTTTAACTAACTCCACCACCGTCATTTGACTGTTAACACCAAGACTCAGTCCAATTTTCACCTAGTACTTTCAAGATAAAGGAGCATTTTTGTTATATTTATCGAATTCACACAATTGTGGGTCCATTCTAGCATCGTATTTAAGGAATTGAAAAATCGTTTACGTTTCAAAAACATTGCCCCCAAACCCTCATGAAGATGCGTTGCCACCTTAATCCCGATGACTCGATCGAACAAGTCGATTCCTGTTTCGTTATCGTAACAAATGTTGGTCGGGAACCGATCTAGGTATTTTAGAAACAATTTATTCTAAAAATAAACTTTAGTTGTTGAAAACAAAAGAAGTAGCATGATTAAATACTGAAAAAAGGTACCAATCATTAATTTTTTTTCATTTTTTTTTAAAATTGAGCGCATTATCCCGATCTTATTGAGAGCCCTTAACCAACTAATGACAGAACGGTGGCGGTAGGGATAAGAAACTGAAACAGTTATGAACTGCTCATTCATTGGTATGGGACCCAGCCCATGCATTATCCAAAAAAAAAGGCCATGAACTCTCCTCACTATGAAACATACTTTCTTTAAACTCGTTTACGGTGTCGGTGAGCAGGATGTCTCGTGTCGGTTACACTCGTTAGGAACCAAAAAAAAAAAAAAAAAAAACCCCTTAAACCCTCTGTTTTTAAATAATTGTTTTCTTTAATCTGATATATTATTTTTTTAAAATACTTCATCCATCCTAAAATTATTATTTGGGTTGATTTCACACAGCTTAAGAAAACACATTTAACTGAATTATTAATATTAGATTGATGTATATTTTACTTTAAAATTCATGTGTATGTAACTTATAATTAAAGTAGGACGAAAAATTAAAGGTAAAGTGGTAAAAGTGTTGTCTTAAAAAGAAAAGTTTTAAACAAGATAATTATTTTGGGATCGACGAAAAAGGAAAACAAGACAATAATTTTAGGACGGATGAGTAATAGATTTCATTATACATATTAGTGTAATATATGGTTTCTTTTAATATTTTTGTTGATGTGGTTATAATTAAAGCAAGTAGAAAAAATAACGATAAAGTGGTAAAAATGTATTTTCCTGAAAATGAAAGTTTTGTAAAAAAAAAATTTTAAATGGATAAAAAATGAAATTAAGACAATTATTTACAAACGAGTGAGTACTAAATTATCATGATAAATTTCTCTAAAATTAGAAATCAAAAGCAATTCAAATAGGCGCTTTTGATTTTATTTATTTTTTGGTTGTAACACTGAATTTAATTTAATTTTTATTAGTCTATATCTTAAAGTAAGACATCGTTTGGTATAGCGTTTTAAAAATACAGCTTTTCAAAACACAGCGTTTTTAAAACGCAGCATTTTCAAAACGCATATTTTTCTTTTAAATACGTTTGAGAAACTATTTAAAACGCTATTTTCATAAACAAAGTAGTTGTAAACGTAACATATTTTTAAAACGCTCCAAATTGGAGCGTTCTAAAATATTGCATATTTTTAAAAAATACATTTTAAAACGCTACATTGAAATACTTTTAAATAGAAAATACTGCGTTTTTTACCTATATTTTAATCAAAACGTTCCACCAAACAAACACTGTGTAAAACAAGTTTATTAAGTTACGCAATAAATAAGTTAACTCAAAATGAAGTTTACAGATTCAAATTCATTAACTTTACTTAGTTAATTAAATAAAAAAAGAACAAAGAGAGAACTTCAAATCCTAATAAAATCTTTTTATGATACGTGTGCAAGTGTATATAACTTTGTCTATAAATATAATTATAATCTATATTATAAGAGGGGTCAGAGTTTAACTGGTAATTTTGATCGAATTGTGCTAAATATAACTGACGGTCTAGATTAATTCGTAAATATATGAGTTATAAATAAATTCGTAAATTATCAGTTATGTTTGAATTACACATCTACAATTACATATAAAACCTTCAGTTGTGAGTTTTTTAAAATATTTATCCCGATCATTCATTAAACTGATCTTATACCAATACCGCACATCTTACACGGACACGTATACTAGTTATAATAATGGAAAATACATAGTTTTAACTGGTTTCGATTCCAGATTGATTTTTCATGGGATATAAACAAAAATTAAAATCGGTAACCAATATTTTAACATTTAAAACCCGTGATTACGAGACGCACGATTTTTTGGTTTTAATATCGCTGATTTCAGAACAATTTTTTGGTTTTTTATTTTATGTTGCTCAGGCTTAAAATAAAATATATTTATATTTATATACTAAAATATGTGCATGGGCGTCTTACGAGAGTGTCAAAACGCTTATGTATTTATGGATTAGAAATTCCTTATTGTCGCCAGCTTTCTTCACATCTCTCTCTTTCTAATTATTTCTATGACTATAAAATAATTTCAGGACCTTTAAATCATGATGTCAAACACAGAAATGTCGTCCATAAATTTATTTATAAGTAAGTCTTATGTAAGATGGTTTTATAAATCTTAATTCGTAAGACGAAACATCATTCTTTCATAACTCAACTCACCAACACATAATGAGTCAAGCAAAAAAAATTTATCTTACAAAAAATATATGTAAAACCGTCTTACCTAAATTTTTACCTTTACTTATTGCTCATAGAAATAAGTTTATAACGTTGGGTCCGTCATGCTATGGATGAAGTAAGAGATACTTCTAAACAAGTAATCAAAGGTTGAAATTTGGTGCACCAGAATGGCAAAAAAGATCGATGGAGTATGAAATTTGACTCCTACTACATATGGAGTAACTTTCTCAAGATTCTCTAAACATCCCTAACTTGCCTCTTAAGTTTATATCATAGATATTTCAAACTTTTGCTGACCAAATTACAAAAAAATTGGAAAATTGGGTGGTCAATTTGTGTATTTTGCCATTAAATAACAACATTATTACGTTTACAGCAACTTCTACAACTATTATTACAACTATATCTTAATAAAGGATAAAGTTTTCTTTCTTCAAAATACTTTAGACCTTCATCAAAACTTAGTTATAGCAATAGTTGTAAAATTAGTTGTAAACTTGATAAGTTTGGAATTTTCTTATTATTTTCATTATATTTTTCATGATTTTATTGATTATGCTGAGCTTTGGTTAAGAATTAATTGCATTTGATATCTTATTTTTATGTATTTTTATGTTTTATGTAGGTTTCTCAAAGTTATTTAAGGTTTTTCGGCTCAATATATGCAAATGGAGGTAAAATCAAAAGAAAAAAATGAAGTTAATAAAAGATTAGGCTGAAATAGAACGAAATTGCAAAACCTGGGCACTTAGGGGCCTTGACTCACTTTATGATGAAATCAGGGGGATGAGAGAATATTTCAAGAGTCCAGGGGCAGATTTGCAATTACCCATAATTGTCATTTTATTCGTTGTGTTCATCTTAGGAAGCCACGTTGCCGCCGGCTCCAACTCTCCAAGTACCGTGGATCAGCCAAGGTTCTAAAAATCATTAGGCGACCGCTAGGCGGCATACCAGCGCCTAGCGCCTAGGGGACTAGTCGGAGCGTAATCGGAACCTAGGCGGGGCCTAGAATTAAGGCATAATTACCATTTTTTAATGATTTACATCAAAGATCAAACACATTGACTAAAAATTTAATTTTTTTTATGTTTGTCATTTTATCAAACACTTGTCTATATTTGTAAAATGAACAAAAATATAGAAACCTATCATTAATCTCAATTCTCAATAACCACAAAGCAATAAACCAGCCAAGTCTAGAACGAAAAACAAAAAAAGATATTACTCCAGTTCGCCCCCCATTACCTCCCTCTCTGCCTCACCATTACCACTCTCCCTTCCTTCTCCGGTCACCGCATACCACAAAATCAAAGCTACAAAAAATAAATTAAGGTTAGCGAGGTTTGACGTAAACATCGACTTGGTCAATTAGGCGGCGACTAAGAAAGTCGCGGCGGTAGAGAGGGGCCTAGCGCCTAGGCGGGGTCTAGGCGGAGCTAGGCAGGGAGTTTTAGAACACTGGGATCAGCTGCCCATTTACCATTTTAGCCTCCTAAATCTTTGGTCTAAATGATTAGAGCTCTCAAGATGGGTTGGAGGGGTGAGTCAAACCCACGACCCATGTCAACCCGTCATTTTGTGGGACAAGACGAGCTAGCCTAAAAAAGTGACGGGCCTAATAAATACTAACTCAACCCACCTCTTTTAGGTGGTGGGTCGAGATAACCCAACGGACGCACCCCATTTTGAGTCTTTTATATCTCTAGGGGCTAGTCAACCCACAACCTACTTTAACCTGTCATTACGCGGAGCTGGTTGAGCTAGCCCAAAAATATGGCGGACCTAAAAATTACCAATTCAATTCATCTCTTTTAGGTGCCGGAGCGGACTAGCCCAACGGGTCAAACCCATTTTGACAGCTCTATTAATGATGATGTTTTTTAGTTTTTATTAGAGATTTTGTTGTTATTTCTTGGATTTTGTAATTTTAAATTGGGTATTATTATTAATTGTTATTCACTAATTATTTTGCTATTATGTTATGTTCTTAATGATTGTAATAATTTGATCACCTATTACATGATTCTTGAAATTTCTTAGTGCACAAAAGTGATTTAGGCTCCGTTTGTTTCAAGGAAAATGACTTCCGGAAAACGTTTGGAAAATGAAAGCTTCTTTTCCGGAAAATGACTTACGGATTCATTTTCCATAAGTCATTTTCCAAATGTTCGGGCACCGTTCGCCCCCTTTCACAATTACACATATTTACTTACATACACAATATTTCGCTCAACAAATAAATTGTTTAGAAATATAAATAAAGTTTGTGCATACTATTTATAAATTATAATTTTAATAAATGCTTACTATATTCTAAAATTAGTGTCACCTATATTATTTAGGGACATCCTAACTATTGTCAATCTTCTATTTTGAAACGTTTTTTTTCATATCAATTATCAAAAAAATTATTTGTAATTGTGAGATTGAATAAAGTTAGACATTGATTTGACACCACTAATGATAAATTGAGGGTTACTAAAGAAAAATTACTTCAAGTTCAACACTATTTTATATTCAATATGTGTATTAATATTAGATTTTTTTTTGTATTTATTCATATATAGTTTACCGTAACATTCTCTAGGGACATCCTAAACCTTGTCTATTTTCTATTTTAAAACTTTTTTTTTCATATCAATTATCAAAAAAATTATTTGTAATTTTGAGATTAAAAAAAGATGGACCTTATTAAAAAAAAAAAAAGATGGTCCTTATTGATTTTCTAGGGATATCCTAAACATTGTTATTTTCTATTTTTATTTTTGTATTTATTCATATATTGTTTTCCGTAACATTTTTCGTGTGTTTGCCAAACACCCGTAAATGTTTTCTGACATATTTTCAAAAGATTTATCAAACACCTGAAAATGAAATCTTTTGATTTTCCGGAAATCATTTTCCAGAAATCATTTTCTGGAAATAATTTTCCGTAAAACAAACGGAGCCTTAGTGATTTTGGAAACTACAATGTAATTGTCTTTTGATTGGATTAGTCAATGTTACAAATCCTCCTTAAGATAGTCGATTGAAGTTTTGTGTTAGAAAATATCAATATGATAAATTCATACGTAACGAAAACCGTAATTTTATACCTTTAAATAGTACCGTTATATGAAGCAATAGTCTTTAGCAGTGAATTATGAATCCCGAACTTCCAAAAACAGAATAACATTAATAGGAATCTCATATTAAATCACAATTGAAGAATCTATTGAAAGTTAAAACAATACATCCTCTCTCATTAAAGCCAACCACATTTTAATACTGTTTTCTTTATTTTCTTGCTTTAGTTTATGATGTGACAAAATCCTCAGCTTGGGCCGCGTTTCTTTGGGTAGGATATAAGGCTTGTAGCTGCTTTCCTTGAACCCGGCCGAGAGCACGTAAAACAGTGGAAGTCAGCAAGCGGGCCTCATGAAACCCCTCCGTGGGAGTAAGTGCAGTGTATGAGAGCGAGAATACCGAACTCAAGGAAGAGGCGAGTGTATGAGAGCATGTACCTTTGTGGTGTATGGCGGAGGAGTATTTATTGGCCCTTGTGTAGTTGAATCCGGGTAGGATTTGGTTTCTGTAGTCACCTTGTTCAACAAGGAATGAAACTCTAGATTTCCTGGTGATATACGACTGGCCGCGTGATATCAGGAATGGATAAGGCAAGTGTCCTGCCTACATATGATAACTTGTGGCTGTGTCTTGGCGGGCAAGCTACTTGGTGTCATTTGCTCGATGAGGAATGAGCGGCAGAGGCCTGCTCGTCTGCATGGTAGATGTATATGAAGTTGATCACGATCGGCAAAGGCCCTCGATCGGACAGAGCCGCCCTGTGTCCGACCAGCCGGGTCGAGAACGCCATGCTCGCCATTGTATGGTTGCTCTTCTTATGCTTGCCGGGCTCAATGGGCCCTCAAGGCCCACGCCGTGATCGGCACGTGATGGTAACTCGTGCGTCGCCAGACCATTTGGGTATATCGCTGGCCCCTACCAAGCCTTGGCGAGTATTTATGCTCGAGGCGAGGAGCGTGCAGAATGTATTGAAGTTGCCCGAAACCCAGGCTTGTACACTTATGAAATCTGGCGATGCCAATGATCGGGCTGAACTTCGCTGTGGAGGGTTCTAGAATTCCGTGTAACTGCCAGATGAGGCGTATCAAGGAAGCCTCATCGCTGAATGGAGCTGTCAGGGAACATGATGGGGCGCGCGTGAACTGTCCAGGAGGTGACCGAAAAGAGCCGGGAGCTGCTCAAGGGAGGCGATTAAATGCGCTGTGGGCGACGGCTTACGCTTGCTCCTTTCAGCCTTTCAAGGCTTTCCAAGGTTTCTCGCTTATTTAAACCGTAAACCTTGCCCATTTGAACTTTCTCTGGTGTTTTGAGATTTTTGAGAGAGAAAGAAGTAGAGAGAGAAGCTCGCCATTTTTGCGACCGGCCCTCCCGAAATTGCTCAGCCGGTGTTGTCGCTTGAACATCAGATTTCACGAAGCATACTTCCTTCCAGAGATTAACAGTAAGCTCCCTGATCTCAGTTTCTGCTTTTATGTGCTTGCTCTTATGGTATTCATATTTCTGGGCACGACTTCCCATTATTTTTCTACTTCCTACATTTTCTGGGCCGCCTTGAATAAATTAGAGAGACCCTAGGTCGAGATCGAGGAAAATCCCAATTGTGCCCTCGCTCGCAGCGCAAGGCCCATTGGATCTACCTAGACTTAGTGGTTTTTCCTTTTTCTTAGTGATCGTTTTTCCCTGCAGGATCTAACCATGCTTTTCCTCGATCTCCAGAGATGTCTGACTGAGACTTTTCCGAAAACCATCGAGAAGAGTTCGCCATGGCGTAATCCACCCATATGAGCAAATGAGGTCCCCGCCTATTGACGTAGTATTTGAAAACAGGTGATGAGTCCGCGGTGGTCGGTGAGGTTATTGCCGGCACACTGTGTCCAGGGACCAGCAGGCCCATGTGCCCGTGATTACTCTATCCGCTTCCGGGAAGTGGAACAGCAATTTGTCCGAGGGGGAAGGTCGCTTGCTTCCTGGGCACACACTCACTCGCTTGGTCGAAGGTCGCTGCTTTCAAGAAGGACTCTCGAACAAGAAGGAACCGAAACGAGGGTCGATGTTGTATTGCCTGTGGCAGCGCTTGGGGTACCAACGGCCCCGCCTCACCGAGGAGGATTCGATAACATTCCCTATCCCATAGGCGGCGAGGCTGCGACAAGCAAATCGCGCGCCAAGCATTGTGAGGCCCCTTTCTCCGTGGCTACGAGTTCTCCCCTCGCCCCGCTCCCCGCATGGCATCGATGCCGACGCGTCAGATGCGCTCATTGGGCTTCACTGATACCCCGCCAAACTAACCGCCTCGGTTTACTTCGATGGGCATAGAGCCCGAGGATTATCGAGTAGAGAAGGCGCGGGCTGGGTAGATGGTGAGTATCCCCGCGAACGTAATGGAAAAACTGTTGCTCGCTGATTTTTCCGCAAGTGGGCTACGCCTACCCCTAGATCCTTTTATCCTTCTATTCCTTCAAGAATTCTCGCCCGATGCCCGGGATCCGATCAAACACCGTGAGGGACTTGATGGCATATATTGTGGCGTGCCGCTTGTTGCAAATAGAGCCCACGAGCAAGCTTTTCCGACGCCTTTTCATTCACAGTGTTCCGAGGCCATGCCATGGCCGGGTGAATGCTCTGGCCCAACTCAAATTTCTTAGGATCCCGTCCGATGCTCCGGAAAGTCAAGCTTGGGATAGAGAGCGCCTGATTGATGAGTCTCGAACCGGTTGGCCGATAATGCCTATGAGCCGATTTAATAAACGCTCCCAAACTCCCCGCTGGCGGCTTCACCCACCGGTGACACTCTGCCGCCCGACGCCTATCCTGATGCGCTGGCGGCCAGGATGGAAGTGGGAGAAAAGAGTAAGCCGAGCCTGTTTGGATCTGAAGGAACTAGTGTGCAATCCTGAACCTTCGTCTGGCCGTACTCCTGCCGGCTGCCTCAAGCGGAGCCTCAAGGCTTCCTTGATGTCAAGAGGCCCATGAGTACTCGGGATTATCATGAGCTGCACTTCCGTGAAGATTGCCAAGTGTGTCGAGGCTCGGGCACGACCGTACGCCATACCGACATGCTCCCCGGGTCCGCTTTTGAGCCTTACTCTCCTCTTGTGTTCTTTTAACCGCTTGCCCGCTATTATAATTCGAATTGTGGAATTGACTTGTCTTTTCTTTTTGCAGCTATGTTGTCTTTGAGGCAGATTCAGAGGCTGGAAGCCGAGGAGAGTAGGCGGGTGGCCGCCTTGGCAAGCCAACCTCCCCAAGACGTCCCCAATGTCCCCCTTCATTCCAAGGCGCAGGCCCCCTGCCAAGAAGTGTTAAGTACCGCCTCCACCACCTCTTCGATGATGCTGAGTCCCCGATGCCACCGCCGGCCGCCGCTAGGGCCGAAGTGGCGGCAAGGGAAAAGAAAAGGCATCCTTCCCCGCCACCGATCGCTCTCCTCGGCGGGCACGGCTCAGAAAGAGTCGTCGCGATTCTTCCAAGCCATGGTCGCTTCCCGATTTCAGATGCCTACCACTGCACTGCCGCCTGGCCATTGTTGGCTGGATCGGCCCCGAGGGTCCCAATATCTGGACACATTGACTTGTTCGCTCTGGCCTCGCCTAGTCAGGGGGGAGGTAGCATGGAAGCTTGCTTCAAGAGAATGTCACCAATGACCGAGACGGCTCGACATGTTTTTGCTTGGACACATCGGGCTTAATCTCGAGTGAGGTATGCCCATACCCTTTTAAATTTCGAGCAGTTTGATCGTTCGACTTGGCTTCGTGCTTGCTTCGCTTTTGTAGATCGCTCCTCCTCGTATTCAACATCTATAATCGAGCATATGCTGAGGAGACGATACCCGCAAGAAGATCGAGTCCGAGAGGATGAGCCGGGCTCTGGCGGGTGAAGAACAAGAACGACTGTGGTCGCCTTTGGACCGTCAGCCAAGGAGAGTATCACAGCGGCAAGAGGCCGAGGTCGACACAAGGCTTGGCCGAGGAGAAGACGATCCCCGTAGCTCAAGAAAAGATCCGTGTCAAGTGGCCCCGAAGCGAAAGGGCCGGATCACCAAGCAGTCGGCGATCTGAAATAAGGAGCAAAAGCCGAGATGCGCCATAAAATCTATTCCCGATCACCGGCAATCCTTCCAAGCCGCTAAGGATTTCGAGG
>JABEVN020003790.1:0-16878 GCA_013146195.2 Codonopsis lanceolata | reverse complement strand
CCTCTCATCTTGCGCGGATATTGCACAATAACGAGGACAACTAGGTGAATTTAGAAGAATCTTGAGCTATAGACATGGAGCCTGCTCCAATTCTGGAATTCTTTCTCCACTATTTGTCTAATCATTGTAGGCACATAAAAAGCCACTAAGCTGCCTCAGTGCCCAGGCCTGCGCCACAGATTGACTCCAACTAGCAAGTAGAACTTCCCACGATGATTGGCGGCTCCTGCTAGCTTATCGGCTAAGACACTTCCTCATCCGTAAGTAATCCAAAGTGTTGCAAAGATTTTCTTCACATCCTCAGCCATAGCTCGCCATACTAGCATCCGCCCTCAAAAGATGGAGGCTTCATTTTCAAGAATCTCTAACACAAAGATTATTCAAGTGCCACTAGCACCCGCTGGTATAGGCCGGCACGTGGCGACACTCGCCTCCCGGCTCCGTGGTATGGCGAGAGGCACATTCTAATACCCCGGCTGCCGGGCCTTCTCGTCATAAACTACGAAATACATACGGCGGTACAAATCCGCCATCGAGCATTCATGCCCACTGGATTCGGTGGTGGAGGTGGTAACTCCACTGCAAGGTTCCTCGGGGAACTCTCCAGGTGCACCTCGCCTACCAGCCTGGCAGTGCGCTCTAGGGTTCACCATCAAGCACCTATAAGAATTCACTCGGCGTTAGAACATCACACCAGAAACAACCCACTAGGCCATGGAACCTATCTGGCGATAGCCTAACCTAAACAAGCTCGATATCAAGCGTGGCGACCGGCCAGGGCAGAGATGGGGCCGAGGTCGGACCGCCCAAATAAGGAGGAAACAAGTAGGCAATAAAACATGCAAGGACTTAATTTGTAAAAACGACGTGGCCTTGCAACATTAGAGGCGTGGCACGCCTCGGCACCAAGCCAGTAGGATATTTTAAAAATCTTTTAAACTTGATAAACAGTTAAACAATATAACCAAGTCTTCGGCGACACTACATGCCGGAACCCAAGCTAACAGTTTATGGACAAGGATGAAATAAGAGCTAATAGCATGCTCAGCGGAAGACTAATACGTGAGTGGAATAATAACAAGTTAACCAAGCTCGGCTGGTACACAATGCCGGCACAAAAAGTTACAAGTACTACAAGTATTAAACTACTAGCGGCTAATAAGATTTACAATCAAGTTTTACACAAATACCCAAGCATAGTCTAGTTGACTTGCTTAACCCGTCGTCCTTACAAAAATATATAGACAAGAGGAAGAGGACGTCTAAACCACCTCTTCAACAACGACGGCGAATCAAAAGGGCACAAACACGAACAGAGTAGTCAACGAGGACTGTCTTGCTAGGATCTAAAAGCATAAAGGGAAAGGGTAAGTCATAAAGACTTGTAAGCTATTAATCATGCATGTCATGGCAAGATGCAACATTCAAGGCAAAATATAGTCACATAAGCATAGAGTCATATATCCAGGATGCACATTGTTTCACATAAGTGCGCATAAATAAATCACATAGGATAAGGATATATGGAGGGCGCTACGTAGTTCACACGCATACAAGCGTTATCGGAAAGTGCGGGTATCGAATGTGTGTAAGTACATCGATCTTCCGAGGAGATGCAGGATAGTCACAGTGATGCTCTTAAATGATTACTGACATGGGAGCTACTTCCCCCGTGGCCCACGGTGGAGGCGTGTGTGAACAAAGACGGGATGCCAGTGGACTCATGCAATGCCAAGTAATGTATACTTAACAAAATTCTCAAGTAGAGAACGAGATCGACAAGAGCGATCTCGTTCAAGACAAGTAAATTATTCTCATCAATAACCAAGTAGGGTTGAGTTCGACAAGAGCGAACTCACATGTCAATTAGTCATTCTATAATATGACATTCAAGATCAAGCAAGGCAATCAATTCAAGTTCAAAGTCTAGAATTATTATTCTTAGGGAAACGCGATTAGAACGTCGTAGGGATTAATCGGTGAGCCGGTATTGTTCAATAGCTCGCTAATCTTGACTCCGTTGAGTCGTCTCTAACAGTTCATCCAATGGAGTTAGGACGCTAAATGCATCACAAACCCTTTTCTAAGTTCTCGTATATGATCGGCTAGGTCATTAATCCATTTAACAACCGTAGTTAAGAGTTATCGATAATTCGAATTCAAGGGACCTTAGAATCATTCTTTCAAGGTTATTAAAATGCAAGGGTCCAAGAACGTTATTTATTCGTAGGGGAACATAGCACACAATTTATTCTAGGCCTAGGACCCAATTCAAAAGGGTGATCAATATAAGGCATAGGAAACCCTAGAAATCAAAATTCCCAAGAGTTATCAAAATCTATTAATCCAAGAACATTAGTTGTTCCTAAAGAAGCATAGAACATAATTAATTCTAGGCATAGGTCTCAATCAACAAGATGGACATATCATACAAAATCTCAAAAGACCAATTCATCCTAGATCATGGCATGGGCATGGAAGAAGCAAGGGAATCAATAGAAAAGGGGGAACATGGCATGTCTAACATACAACCTAAGGGGAAATTAATAGCTTACCTTCACCAAGGAAAAGGAAGGTTGGAGTACAAAGTAATCGGATGGAAACGATCTCCTCGTCGGTAGCTTCACTCCGGTGGTCTCGGTTTGGCAATCGGAGGTCGGGAGCTCAATCTAGGGAAATAACACACACTAATCTCACCTTTTCTCTACACATACTAAGCATGGCAGGAGAGAGGAGAGAAGATCTGAAAATGAGGCTTAAGTTTGATTAGCAAAGGGAAGGCTTTTTTATACCTTGCATGGTTTGGGTGGAATTCCACATGTCAAGAGGAGGAGGGTGGTGGAATCCACATGTCCAATGGAGGTTGCTTGAGATTAGGACTAATCTAACTTGATTAGGGTTTAATAGATAGGATTAGGGCCAATTAGGAAGGAGGTTTAAGTGGCTAATTGGATCACAAAAGCTTGAAGGAGGAAAATCCCGTAGAGCTGATCGGCCAGTGGTGAGGCGCCTCACCCTCATCTGACCGCCTCGGATCTTGGGGCTGGTTCCATTTTTCATTTGCTCTCGGTACTTGGGGCGGGCGCCTCACTCGAGCCATGCGGCACTTTGAACTTAGAGCACCAAAACTTGACCTAAACAAGTCCTAAATGGTCTCAAGCTTATGGGCAACCATTCTAGGGTCTAACACAACTCAAAACATGTCCGAAACACACCCGAACAACACTCGGAACAAGGTAGGACAAGGCTCGAGTCAAGCGACGATTGGTTGACGAATCAAACCCGGATCAAACGTTAATAAAACTAGGGTAACTTGGGCATGGAAAAGGCTTGTTTATTCATGGTTATGACTTGAATACAAGTCCGGGAACTCAAGGAACATTTCGCACGTCGAAATACGAGCAATACGGGAGAAGAGGGAAATCGCTAAGGCCAAAACAAAGCAAGAAGGTTTCTACACTTCCAAGCAAGCTTACTATGATCAAGGCGAGTGTTCTAAGTCATCTATGGAAGACAATAGATCCCTAACGAGTCTTGGTTGAGTGCAAATCATGCTAAGGCAACACTCAAGGCATAACGGCAAGGTATGCTAAGCATAGAAGGTATTCAAGCGACAAGGAACGAAATAATGATAATACGAGCCAGACATGGACAGCTAGAAATATCTAACATGTTAAGGCATAATATACACAAGTTATTAAGGTAATAAACAAGTAATGCAAGTAATGGGTTTGGGTTCTCACACATTGCACCCCAACCTATGAAGTGTCTCACTTTCATAACTTATTTAGCTATTTGTCCGAATTTGCCCCCTCTCGTCTATGGGCATTAAAAATAGTAACAGAAAATGGTATATGCATGTCACATGAAGATTATTTTGGTCATTTTGCTAAGCGCACAAAATGAGAATTGCCTATAAATTCAATATTTAATTAACCATTTAGTATTTAGAATATATTTTTAAATAAAAATAAAAATAATTATTTTAATAATTCAAAAATAATCGTAGAGCCAAATTACAATTTCCCCAAAAAGTATCCACAAAATCGTATAGCTCACTCTATGTAAAGTTTGTCTCGTAATGGTATCTAACTTTACTTCCTCCCCCCAATTTTCTACCCTACCACTTAGGGAAGTTAGAAAATTCACGTTAAATAGCACGTGGTCTTCCACGTACGGGGCGAAAATGTCATTTCTCTTATCTGGTTAAGGAGTAAATGTATTAAAAGTACAAACCCTAATCTCACACCCTCTCCTTCTCTCTTCTCCCGGTGTAAGTTCTCATCTCCGGGGTCCACCGTAATTGCTGCAATCTCTAGTTAGCCCCACCATAG
Source organism: Codonopsis lanceolata (assembly GCA_013146195.2). Classification (NCBI taxonomy): domain Eukaryota; kingdom Viridiplantae; phylum Streptophyta; class Magnoliopsida; order Asterales; family Campanulaceae; genus Codonopsis; species Codonopsis lanceolata. Next base: position 12,544 of record JABEVN020003790.1, on the reverse strand, counting down.
CCACCGCCATCTCTGGGTGCAAGTTCCCATATCCGGCCCAAACCCTTCCCACTCTGGTCACGCCTATCATAACTCTAGCATTGTCCTCCTTCGATTCTAGCCAAGCTCCATCTCCGATCTCCCTCATTCTCTCCCTTGTAAAAGTCGTGCTTAAAGTATAAATCAAAGGCTATAGAGTATACTTACTAAAAACCCTCGAAAAAACATGCAATTGACAGAAACCCCATAAACCTTATTGACGAGTTCATCAAAGAGAGAGAGAGACGAATTTGAATAAAGAGAAATAGTTATGGGTTTTATTGAAATACTCTTCAATTTTGCGGGAGAAAATTGGGCATACGGCCGATATTAATTTGGTTTAAAACAAAGTATCAAAGATTCAAAATTGAGAAGATGTTGAAGAAGCTATGGCTTTGGATGATTTTGACTTCATAGAAGCTACCATGGCAGTCAGGTTGGTTTATTTTAAGAATTAGGAGAGATAAAGTAAAGGTAAAGTCATGTAAGAGGATGAAGGGGGATGAAAATTTGATTGATTTCGGTGGTGGATGGGTTTCACTAGAGAAGGTGGGTACGTGGATCCAATTTCATACATGAAATTGAAGATGGAGACGTGTAACTATGGGCAAGAGGTTTTTTTTTTTTTTTTTCCATATCTTTCGTTTACTTTGTTTTCATTATCAAGATAAGAAAATTGACAATGAAATGAAAAAATGCATATCTATCATCTGGGTTAAGAGAGAAATTTAAGAGAAAATTTGGAGGGAGTAGACAAAACCAAGATTGGGTTATGGGTTAATTTTTGTTGTGGAAAGTGAAGATCGGAAAAAATGGTTGGTCTTTTCTCTAGATTTTCTTTCAGTGGGAAAAAATGGAATTGTGGACCCCACTCCATTTTAACATTTGAACTTTAAGCACCCCAAAGTTTACATCGAATTCCTAATATTTTCCTCGAGTTAACATCGTGGAAGACCACGTGTTATTTAACGTGACTTTTCTAACCGTTGTCGTGGTTAAGGTGGAACATATGAAAAAATATATAATGTCAGATATCATTATGAGAAAAACATTAGGTTGAGGTGTACTGTGTGATTTGGTGGATACTTTGGGGGGATGGATTGTAATTTGGTATAATTATAAGGAAAATACTATCCTTACAAGACTTAGTAGTTGTAAGTAAAGTTATACAGTTAGTTGTAAGGCTATCAATGTTGTAATTATAATTTGTATCATATTTAAATTTAAAGTTAAAAAAATACATTACTCTAAAAAAATGAAATTTAGAAGTTATTTTAATTTATTTTGTTATCCTTCATTTTCTTCCATCAACCTCATCTCTCATAGACCCACCACCATTACCACCACTACCACCTCAAATAACATCATTAACCCAAAAATCAATTTTTTTTAAATTTTATTTTATATCTTTGTCTATTTTCTTACTCCTTCGTTCAAATTAACACATTGCAAAACTCATCATTTATAGACTCACCACCACCAGAACCTTAAATTTCACTATTTACAAACTTAAATTCAATTTTTAAAAATTTTAAATTTGATGATTGAAACTCAAACCCATATGAAGATTTGAAAAATTGATGATTTCGAAATCTAACAATATCGTATTCTATATCTAAACCACCACTGTCATGGTTACAATCGCCCCCACCACTACCCCTAACTACCACCACCAGCATCCCTGCAACTACCACCACCGGTATCACCACCACTAAGAAATATGTTCACCTTGCCTTGATAAACTAGAAAAATAGAATATATTTAGTTTCCATTAAATCGAACTGCTTTCTTCAAACGTATCTGCTATAGATTCTAGTGTTCTTCTCTAACAAAACGCAAAGATTTGTCAACAAAGTTCTCCATTTTTTTTAATCTTCTTGACATTATATCACCTTGTCTTAACGCATTTTCTTAGATTATTCACAAGTAATTATTAAACATGCTACATAAGTGCCTAATATCTTAATACTCACCAACAAATGTATTATTATAGTTATATTTTTTTCATATACCTCTAATAATGTCTTTGCTAACCTATGACATCTCACTTTCATACATAATTTTTATATTTGTCCGACTTTGTCCTCTCCCGTTCATGGGTGTTAAAAATAGTAATGGAAAATCATACATGTTAGGATTATTTTGGTCATAATTTACTTGTGACGCAAAGTGAGATTTGATTATATTTTCATAATTTAGTTTGCCATTAGATATTTAAAATATATTTTAATTAAAATAATAAACAATTATTTCAATAGTTATACTTTGTCTCATTTTAAATTCAAAGGCGAAAAAAATGCATTACTCCAAAAAAAATGAAATTTAGATTCTATTCAATTTATTATTTCATCATTCACTTTCTTCCGTCAACCTCATTATTCATAGACTCACCACCACTACCACCTCAAATTTCACCATTAGCACAAAAGTTAATTTTTGATTTGATTTTATTTCATTTTCTAATTCCTTACTCCTACCTTCAAAGTAACTCATTTGCAAAAGTCATTATTTATAGACACACCACCACCACCACCACAACCTTAAATTTTACTTTTTACAAACTCAAATTCAATTTTTAAATTTTTCAAATTTTCAAATTGAAACTGAAACTCATATGGATTTTTAAAAATTTGATGATTTGAAAATCTCACAATGTTGTATTTCATCTAAACCACCATTGTCATCCCTACAATCACCGTCATCACCGCCCCTAATACCATTATCCTTGCGATGTCAACACCAGTTATATACGTGACGACCGGCCGAGATGGGACCGAGGGTCGCCCAAATAAGGAGGGAAACAAGTAAGCAATTAAACAAGCAAGGACTTAATTTATAAAAACGACGTGACGCAACATTGGAGTCGTAGCACGCCTCGGCACCAAACGGCCGGATATTTTTAAAACTTTTAAACCTGATAAACAGTTAAACAAAATAACCAAGTCTTCGGCGACACTACAAGCCGGAACCCATGCTAACAGTTCAAGACAAGAATTATTAAGGAGCTAATAGCATGCTCAGCGGAAGACTAATACGTGGAGGAATACTAACAAGTTAACCAAAGCTCGGCTTACACAATGCCGGCACAAAAGGGGTTACAAGTACTACAAGTATTAAACTACTATCAGTTAAGATTTACAAGAAAGTTCTACACAAATACCCAAGCATAGTCTAGTTGACTTGCTTAACCCGTCGTCCTTACAAAAATATAAAACAAGGGAAAGAGGGCATCTAAACCACCTCTTCAAATAACATCGGCGCACCAAAAGGGCACAAAGCACGAACACATGAGTCATCGAGCGAGGACTGTCTTGCTAGGATCTAAAAGCGTAAATAAAGGGGAAAGGGTAAGTCATAAAGACTTGTAAGCTATCAATCATGCATGTCATGGCAATATGCATCATTTTCAGGCAAGATATCATATTCAGGCAAGATATCATAGAGGTCATGTATTCAAAATGCACATTGTTTCACATAGGTGCTCGTAATTAAATCACATAGGATCAGGATATGTCGAGAGCCGGGCCGCTACGTAGTTCCTGCATACAAGCGTTATCTGGAAATGTGCGGGTATCGAATGTGTGTAAGTACATCGATCTTCCGAGGAGATGCAGGGATAGTCAATGGTGCTCTTAATGATTACAACAAAGGGAACTACTTCCCCCAGCTGTGGCCACGGTGAGGCGTGTGTGAACAAAGGCAGGTATGCCGTGGACTCATGCAAATGCCAAGTAATGTTTACTTAACAAAAATTCTCAAGTATAGAGCGAGGTGGAGCAAAAGGCGATCTCGTTCAAGACAAATAAATTATTCTCATCAATAACCAAGCAGGATTGAGTTCGTCAAGAGTAACTCACATGTCAATTAATCATGCTATAATATGTCATTCAAGATCAAGCAAGGTAATCAGTTCAAGTTCAAGAGTCTAGAATTATTATTCTTTAGGAAGCGCGTTTAGAACGTCGAAGGGATGGGTCGGAGAGCCGGTATTGTTCAATGGCTCGCTAAGCTTGACTCCGTTGAGTCATCTATAACAATTCATCCAAGATGGATAAGACGCTAAATGCATCATGAACCTTTTCTAAGTTCTCGTATACGATCGGCTAGGTCATTAATCTATTAAACAACCGTAGTTAATAATTTTCATCAATAATCAAGCAGGAAGGAGTTCGACAAGGGCGAACTCAATATGTCAAATAGACATTCTATTTTATGACATCAAGAATCAAGCCAGGTAACCAATTCAAGTTTCAACAGTCTAGAATCATCATTCTTAGAGGAACGTGTTTAGGACGTCGTAGGGATTGATCATTGAGCCGGTATTGTTCAATGGCTCACCTAAGTTTGACTCCGCTGAGTCGTCTCTACCAATTCAACCAATGGAGTTAAGATGCTAGATGCATCCAAAATACTTTTCTAAGTTCTCGTAGATGATCGGCTAGGTCATTAATCCACTTAACAGCCGTAATTAAGAATTATCGATAATTCGAATTCAAGGGCCTTAGAATCATTCTTTCAAGGTTGTTAAAGTGCAAGGGTCCAAGAACATTATTTTCTCGTAAGGGAACATAGATCACATTTTACACTAGGCCTAGGACACAATCCAATAGGATGATCAATACAAGGCGTAGGAAACCCTAGAATCATAATTCCCAAGAGTTATCAAGAGTCGTAAGTCCAAGGACATTTGTTATTCTTAAGAAGGCATAGAACGTATTCAATTCGAGGCGTAGGACTCACTCAATAGGATGGACAGTTTGTAGCATGTGAAACCCTAGAAGTCATCATCTTCAAGAGTTATCAAAAGTTATTGGTCCGAGAACAATAGTTGTTCCTAAGGGGACATAGAACTCTTTTAATTCTAGGCATAGCTCTCAATCAACAAGATAGACAATTCATGGTATAGGGAACCCTAGAAATCATAGTTTCCAAGAGTTATCACAATCTATAATTTCAAGAACATTAATTGTTCCTAAGGAAGCATATAACATAGTTAATTCTAAGCATATGTCTCAATCAACAAGGTAGACATTAATCAAAATCCCAAGAGATCAAAACATCCACAATCATAGTTTGGACATGGAAGAAGCATGGAGATCGATGGAAAAGGGGGAAACATGGCAATTCTAGCATGTATCCTAAGGGGAATCGATAGCTTACTTTCACCAAGGAAAAGGAAGGTTGGTGTACAAAGTAACCGGATAGAAACGATCTCCTCGTCGGTAGCTTCACACCGGTGGTCTCGGCTCGGCAAACGGAAGTCGGGAGCTCAATCTAGGGAAATCACACACACCAATCTCACCTATTCTCTACACACACTAACCATGGCAAGAGAGATAGAGGAAAAATCTGATAATGGAAGGATTAAGGCAAAGTCAACAAAGGGAGGCTTATATATGTTGCATGGATTGGGTGGAATTACACATGTCAAGAGGAGAGGGCTTGAGATTAGGAATAACCTAACTTGATTAGGGTTTAATAGGTTGGATTAGGGCTAATTAGGAAGGGGGTTTAAGTGGCTAATGACATCACAAAAGATTGAAGGCTGAAAAATCCCGTAGAGCTGAACAGAGGGTGAGGCGGGCGCCTCACCCTAGGCCATGCGGCCGCCTCAACAACTGGGACAGGTTCCCTTTTTTTTCATTTGCTCTCAGAACTTGATGCGCGCGCCTCGTTCGAGCCATGCGACGCTGAACACGGAGCACCAAAACTAGACCTAAACAAGTCCTAAATGGTCCCAAGCTCATGGGTAACCATTCTAGGGTCTAACACAACTCAAAACATGTCCGAAACACACCCGAACGTCACCCGGAACAAGGTAGAACAAGGCTCGAGTCAAGCAACGATTGGTTGACGAATCAAACCCGGATCAAACGTCAATAAAACTAGGGTAACATGGGCATGGAATAGGCTTGTTAAATCATGGTTATGACTTGAATACAAGTCCGGGAACTCAAGGAACAATTCGCACGAAATCGAAATAAAGCAAAACGGGAGACAGGTGAAATCGCTAAGGCCAAAACAAGGCAATAAGGTTTCTAAACTTCCCAACAAGCTTACTATGATCAAGGCGAGCGTTCTAGGTCGTCTATGAAAGACAATAGAACCCTAACGAGTCTCGGTCGAGTGCAAATCAAGCTAAGGCAACACTCAAGGCATAACGGGAAGGTATGCTAAGCATAGAAAGAAATCAAGCGACAAGGAATGAAATAACGGTAATGCGAGTCAGGCATGGACTAAAAGAGATACCTAACATGTTAAGGCATAATATACACAAGTTATTGAGGTATAAAGCAAGTAATGCAAATAATGGGTTTGGGTTCTCACAATATCACCATCACTAAGAAACGCACTCTACTCGCCTTGCTCAAATGGAGACATAAAATCTCTTTAACTTTCGTTTAGTCGAACTTCTTTCTTTAAACATCTCTCATTTCTTAGTTCCAATACACTTTTTTGTGCAAATTACTAAGTGAGGAGAAAATCTAATTTTAGGATGAGACTACTTAAAAGGATGTCGGTTGGTGACAACCTGTTTCAATAAAAGGAGAGTTGCGGTAGAAGAAAGATAGTCGATAGCCAGAGGAAGGAATATAGAGATTCTCACATGTAACTACCTCGAGTCCGATAAAGAGGAGCAAGCAAATTAAGACCAAAAGAAGTTAGACGTTTGAAACCCAGTTATGAAAATGAGTAAAATATTTTGAATCCAGTTATTTTCGATTACTAACATTGGTTTTGTTTGTAATATCTATAAGTTAGGGACCATTGATAGTTTTAAAAGCTATTGTAGTAGTCTGAAAATTTAAAGAAATAAATAGTAGATTTGAACATTTTTTTTTCTAATAAAACACATAGATTCATCAATTGGTTTTTCATTTTCTTCATCTTCTTGACATTATGACACATTTTATTAACTCGTTTCTCTTAACTTATTCATGGGTAATAACTAAACACGCTACGAATTTGCTTAATAGTTTGATACTCACTAACAAATCTATCATTATAGTTACATTTTCTATATACATCTAATAATGTCTTTCCCGAACATATATATTTAAGAAATAAAGAAATAAAACTATATTATTTTTTAGTTTCAAATATTTTTTTTAGTTTCAAATAAAGTTTTAGTCTCTTGAGTAAATGTATTTTTGTCATTTTAGAATATATTGGACGATATTTGTAACGATAATGGTATGAGGGGGAAAATGATAATAAAATCAAAACACAAGATGAAATAAATAGAATTCAATAATGTAGGAACTAACTTTAAAATCGGTACAAGTCAAGGGATCACATTATTATTTAATTATTCATGGAATTAATTAGCCTATGACAAATTTACTTGTTCAACCTTAATTAATAGTGAGTGATTTATTATAGTTAAGGCTATTTTTTTGTCCAAATATTACTTTTTGTCATGATAAATTTACTTGTCTTGTCCTTAATTAAATGGTGGGTAGTTTATTTGGTGAAGGGTTATTTTTGTCTATCAATTAAATTGTAAGAAACAAGCTTGACTTTTATAATAAGAGAAATAATGGATTTCGAAAATAGAAGTGCTTTTCCCCATTATATCCCTTTGGTTTCCTATTACATTGAATGGCTAAGATAACTCATCTGAAATAACGCTTTTCCATGTATGTGAGTTATCTTCTTGACGTAAGACTAGCTTTTGATTAGCTTATACATTCAGTAAGCTAATGTAAGAGCAGAGTATATGGCTTGATCAGGTTTTTAACTAACAGTTGAGGATTTTGACACAAACTCATGACACTTCGCTGTCTATTTTTTTTTTCTCGTAAGGAAGACTACTCGGTGTGCCCCTAGGTATTCGCGTATCTGCTTAGTTTTTTTAATCCTTTATCAGTGCCCCAACTTATTCACTCGCTTCTTGTGAAGTCTAAAATGGCAATTTCAGCTCTAACAACATCAAATAAGCCATAACAGTGACGTTATCTATGAAAACAACTTGTTTTTTTTTTTAATTCCTTAGTTATTAGTTACCAATGCTAGCAATGTTTTAAATGCGATTTTTATTCCTAAATCTTGCTAATACAACTTCCTTAGTTATTTAAAGTTATCATATGCCCATGCTGACAATTATTTAATATAGTTTGCTCATATTTCTTCCAATTACTATACCTCTATCCGCTATGCTTTTTTAAATTGATTTATTGGCATTCATAATGCAGAACAAACAACAACACAATATGTCAACCGACTCAGCTATTCAAATAAGGGACCTCCAAATAAATCAAAAGTCATTCACTACATGATTAAGAGCTTTACGAGTTGGATTAGAAACAACATGTGGACCAACCCTCTCTTTCAAAATCCGAAAGCTCATAATGATTGACGACGAAGTAAGTGTTAAATTAATCAAAATTATAATTTATTTTTATTTAACTTTTATTAATATCTCAAAAATGCTAGATTATGTATATACACTTCACCTACACAAATTTAATATCTTCATTGTACTGAATATGTATTAATACATGGCAGGCTGTTCAAATTGGTATCATAATTTTCAACGAAGACATCAATCACTTCGCCAAAACTTTTGAGGCCAACAAAACACATCAAATCTCCAACGGTGATGTCAAAAAGATCAATCCAATGTTTCCGAATGTACATCCCGAGAAGGAAATCGTGCTAAAAAATATATTCAAATGTCCAAGTTGCATACCAAGCTATCACCGACAACATTAGTTATAATTTCAAGGATATCAAAGCCATTCAAGATCACCCTCATTGGGATGATGGCATGGGTAATTAAATTGAGTTCCCAATAACAACTATTCACTTATACACATGTTATACAACAATATCTTATTGTTGTTTTATAATTGCAGATTTTTGCGGAATTGTCACCAAAGTCAAAGATTCCCGAAACATTGAGACCTCAAGAGGTGCACGGAAAGCTTTAAGGAAAATAACAGTAATAAACAATGAGTAAGAACAATATAGAAAAAAACTATGTACTCATGAGCATCTTATCTTCTTTTCCAAAAAATAGATAAGCTGTTGTCTTATATATAAAAAAGTCGAAGCAAGTATGAAATTCAACAAAGCAGTCATATGAATCTAACTTATAATAAAAAAACCCTTGTATATCATTACTTACTAATCATAGGGTAAACCATGGAGGTATCAACCAATAATTATCAGTCTTTGGGAAGATTTAGCAACAAATGAAGGCGGTGAATTGCAAGAAATTGTTAGTCAACATCCAATAATCACCATCACAAGACTCACAGCAACGAAATATCTAGGTAATAATTCAATAATAGAATTGTTAATGTCCATTGAATTTCATTTCATAAATTATTATTATTAATCTTGCAGGTGAACTACAATTGCAAACAACAGCTGCATCTATTCTACAAATAGCACCAAAAGGCACGCACATGGAGAATTTACACGAAAGGTATATTCAAAATAAAATTACAAAATTATGAAATGAAAATTATGAAATGAAATGAGGTGATGGTGGCAAAGGAGTGGAATATCCATGGCTTTTTCTCTGTATTTCTCGCCAAAGGGGTTGGCCCCACAAAGATCTTCATTCCAGAAGACCAAGGATGGAGGATGGGATATGGTAGCCGGAAAAATTAGTAGGTTCGCCCTTTCTAAGCAAATACCGTGAAGAAGCGAGAGTCGTACAAAGAAGCGTGGAAATTCCCTTGGCTCGATTTAAATTTGGTGGTCTCCAACAGAGCAAGAGTAGATGTAGACCGACTTCGAAATAGAAGAGGACTCTTGCAAAGGTAACATGGATTTCTGGATAGGTGCCTTGTAGGATGGGTGGATGGTCATCAAGGGTATGATCTGAATCGCGAGGATGTCCAACGTTGGGTCGATTCTAAATGGAAATCTCCAGGCGGCATACGAGTTAAGGTGATGAACATGCCTTACTTCCTTTTCGAATTCCCTTCCAAGGTAGAAGCCTCAAGAATCCTTAATGAGAGAGAATGGATGATAAACCAAGCTCCGTTAATTCTCGATCATTGGAGCCCGCCGATGTCAGATAGAAAGGAGCGTAAACCGAAGGATATATGGATTAGGGCTATGGGTCTCCTCTTCATTTGTGGGGAATAGAAGTTTTCAAAAGGATTGGACATTTTGTGGGGGCTTCATGACTGTAGACAGAAGCTAAACCTCGATGAGACAAGATTTGAGATGGGCTTGTATCTTGTGCGGTATTGCGAAGTCTCTGCCGGCAAGTGTTTGTATCAAATTGGGGGATTGTGTATTTTCATCCGATTTGCTAAACCGGGCGTCTTCAAATCTTTTCCAAAGAGAAGGTGACGACGATAGCGGGGAAGCTTTTGACCTTGGCAGTGGGCATGTGTGGGCGAAGCCGAGTCCGGCGCAACTGCACTGAGCAAAAAATCCAGTCAACGGTCGGCTCGCAATTTTCGATGGACACCCACGTAAAAAGTCGGGGAACACGTGGGTACCGAAGTTTTTGAATTTTAAATCTCCTATGGTTAACGACGTCGTTGGGGATAGTCGCGGGTTCCGCATAAAGCGCCTCAAGTGGAAATCATTTTTTGGCCGGGAAAGAAAAAGGAAGGCATCAAACGATAGAGGCCCAAGGGTCATGTAAAGCCCATGAAATGGATATGGGTAGCCCGTAAGTATAACAAAGAGGCCGTCCGTAAGGTGAATCGTGGAGACCTCGCGAAAAGGCCGGGCCTTCTAATTGGGCTTCTAGGGGGAACTTCCAATTTCTTAAGGGGTTACCTCGGGCCTAGGCTAAATGAAGGAGTAGAATTAGTGACCGAGCAAACCAACCCAAGTGGGTACGTCTTCTCGGTCCAAAGCTAAGATCACTTACTATTACTAAGAGACGATGGCAGCAAGATGTCGCTCGCTTAGGCCTCGAAGACCAAAGACCACTCGATATAGTCAACGGATAAGGGAGGAACTTGGCGACGCCAGAGGAGAGGGGAAGCACTAGGCGACAAAGGTGTGGGGACAATTATGGTTTTGCAAAGGATGTCCATCCCCGTGGATTCGAACAAGACGGACAATGTTGTTGTAGATGACGAGCTCGAGGTAAGTGGTGAACCAAAGAATGACGATTTCTTTGGCAAAGTCTCGATGGACACATCTAAGGTAAAGGATCGTTTCGCCGAACTCAAGGCTTGCCGGCTTTCCTCAGCCAAGGACCGCATAAGGAATAGTAGTGTTGGTGGAACGGTTAAGGATAAGGCGATGTTCAGAGTCCAATTCGAAGGTCGATTTGAGGAGGTCGTGATTTGTAGCCCAATATCGATGATCGCATTCGAGGAGGTTATGGAACGTAAGCCGCTGATCGATGGGGATCCCAATAAAAAGATGTATGTATGGGTGAGTAAGAAGGCTAAAGGAGTCATGAATTATCTGGGAGTCTATCAGAAGGTCACGAGTATAAAATTGTGGATATACTTTGGAAATGGAAAAAGGTAAGCCGCCGCTAGTGCTAAGCGCGGTGAGTCCGAATTAAGGCTCTGGGGCCAGAGTGGAGGTAAAAATTTATTATGTGACATCAATTTCGATGGGGCCGGGAGGATTGGCGTAGGTCCGGAAAGAAAAAGTTAATTAGTTTGTTATGGATTTAAACTTAATCACTGAATGTTTGGGGTTCAATGATTTCGTGAAAAGTGATAGTCAAGGAAGCTCATCGAAGATGGAAGCCTTCTTCTAATTTGTCTTCAAGAGACCAAAATGGAATATGGACAGAACTTAGTAAATAGTAGGAGGATGTCGGCGGATGGACTGGTTCATTTAGATGTAGTTGAGCCGCAGGGGTATTCCGTTATGTGGGACGTAAGAAGCCTATCTATGGAAGATCATGTGTTAAGGGTTCACTCGCCTCATGTTTGTTTAAGCCGGTAATCAATGACTCTCGTTGATCATCTCGAGTATATGGTCCTTGCTCGACTACATCCTGTCAAATCGTTGGCTGAATTAAATTCGCTAGACTCAAATGGAATCATCCGTGGTGTGTGGGTGGTGATTTTAATGTGGTTCGCTTTTCCTGCGAGAGAAGCCAAGGTCAATCGTATACCCATGCTATGGAGGAATTTAATGATTTCATAAATAACAAGGAACTGTTGGACTTGCCCTCGAGGGGAACACTTTCACCGGTTTTGAGGAGGGCCTGGCGCCAATGTTCAAGGCTCGACAGTTCCTCATTAGTTCTCGATTGGGAGGAAAGATGTGGGTCTTCGTCCAAAAAACTCTTCCTAGGGTCAGGTCCGATCATTCTCCTATAATTTTTCGCCTGGGGTGATAAAGGTAGTAGGAAACTCCATTCCGATTTGAAACATGGCTGGAAAGCTCCCCGGTTTTAAGGAATGGGTGAGGTCAAATGGGATTCTTTTGAGGCGCTTGGTAAATGTGCTGAATTGCAAAAAATTGAAGCTTTAAAGGAAGATCTCAAAATTTGGAATAAGGAGGTTTCGAGGATAGAAATCAGAATTAAGAAGCATGAGGAAGTCAAGTGCCCGATGCAAAGGAAGGAAAAGGATCT
>JABEVN020003789.1:0-16878 GCA_013146195.2 Codonopsis lanceolata | reverse complement strand
AAGCCATCTCCCCGATTTTGTAATTGCTCCTTAACCCAGAGGCGCCCACAAGATTCCGTGCTGCGCCCGGCTTCGACCTTCTATGTCCTCAAAACATGGTCTAAACAAGTCCAAATGGTCCCAACTTAGCAACCATTCTAAGGTCTAACCAACTCAAACAAGTCGGAACACACCCGAACAACTCCCAAACAACCTCAGAGCTTAAACGGGAAGGTGCAACAACGTGCAACCGAACGAATCTAATAAACTCGCAACGAATCCAGCAATGAAAGGAGACTTTTAAGGCAAGTCTAAGGGCTAATGAAGAAGCTTAAATACTTCTAGAAAGTTGAATAACAACTAGGGAAATAAGAATTCCAAAGGACGGATGACATGTACTCAATCCCCGAACTACGCGATGAGACGAACGCTATCTCCAAAGCTTCCAAATCATCGATAGACTTGAACACCTCCAACTTGGAAGTCTAATACCTCTAAACATGTTAATCAATCATCTTATAAAGGTCTAGGGACCAAACCGAGGTCACGAACGCAAAACGCAAGCAAACCCTCAATCGCGCCGCATTCGACTATCGTCGAACACTTGTGACTTTAGCAAGTCAACAACTATAATAATGTTTTGGTCTTAACGTGGTCTCTCATACATATCTAGACCCTCTCGCAAACCAATCATACAATCAACAAAGGAAGAAGTGCAAGTATAGCACGCAAACCGAGATAACTAAGGAGCGGGTGTTACACTCTCCTTAAAAAGAATTCGTCCCACTCCCAAATCATGATACAAACCAACATTAGGTCCACACTCAACCACAATACATCGAGACAATGATTATCTTGAAATCTCTAACACATCTCACAACCACCAACCTTGACTCGAATATCCGAGTCCACCACCCCAATATACACGTGGGTCGAACTATAATAATCCAAATTCAAAAGTCTACGAAATCTCAAAGGACGTGAATAACATATAACACTTACGATTGAAAATACTACGACCATTTGAGTCAATACCATACCTAACAATATTACGCCAAACATGTAAGCCAAATTCCAAATTTCAACATAAGAACACATTCAACCTCCGAAACTATCTGTGGGCACATAAAGAAATTCAAGTACAAGAGATTCTAAGTTACAAGAATTAATAATTGCCTATGGAGCAATTGCGAACAAATCAAAGATAATCAAATCGGCATTTCAAACCATAAATCATACTGCGATTTTCCTATCGCGTAACAACACATAAGAGCACATTAATGAAATGTTTTGAAAATTCATTCCATTTCTGCCCATTCCATTTGGTAACTGGTATAGTCAATTTCTAACTTAATTCTTACCAATCCTAGTCCAACGACGAATACCTTTTGCTCACCAATTCAGGTACCTATTGAATTAGCTTCAAAAGTTTCGTCGTAAGGATGCAAAGGTTCATGAGAAAAAAGTTTTAAGCATCCTTCAAGCAGATCTTCTATGCTAATGAAATGAATGAACATGAGTTATGAGATGAGAATTTAATATACTACTATGTAAATGCATCAAGTAGGTGTTTCACAACTAATGCCTGTCTTGAATAAAAATTCGAGGCCAAGTAACAAGGTCTATTACCTTAGCAAACAACAATCATAGCTATCACAAAACTTCGTGTGCTAGTACACTCACCAAGATGTTGCTAGTAATCACCACGAATCGACAAAGCTACTAATGCCGTAACGTCCATACTGCCAAAACTATCCTTTCTTAAGCTCTAGACCAAGTCTACAACCAATGCATATACTAAGCATCCTATACTTAGCGTTAACGTCTCAATACTCACGGTGCGGCGTCAATCTCGATGGTAAATATTTGATAAATGCGTTTAACCTTCTACTTAGGTCAGTGTATATCCTACTCGCATAATAACCCTAATCATAATATTATACTATCCATTACATTAAACATATCCTCATAGAATATACAAGCGTCATACCAACCGATAAGTGTCATCATACAATTCATGCTTCATTTATACATTCATAAATATACATATACATACATATACATACTATGGCCTTTATATCAACCACACAAAACCACAACTCTATATATAGCATAGTCTTATACATATATAGACTAATCAAGAATCCATACACCACGTGCGATTACATAGGTAATCCACAAAACAAACCATATCATATATCGATCTCACGTTGGGTATTATTCGATTGAGCAAATAACCAATATTACACAATACACCATATAATGTATGTATGAATGCATGAGCTACCAATTAAGCGTACTCATAATAAAATAATAGTAAGCAACGGTATGATTTACATATATATATACAAGAATATACCTTCCTATTTCGGATAAGTTTTAAAACTCCGCAATGGCCAACCGCCCAGCGCCTGCGACCTCAAACTCTAGGCTGTCTATCTCTCTTGGAGCCACTTGATTGTTGACTAGTACTCCCAGGACCGATTAACTCTCATCCTCGGGCAATCTCTACGAACATGATCGCTGCCACGAGCAAAACATTTTCTGATTTACTCCAACACCTATTCTCGGCGTGTGAACTGCTTTCTTACAAAAAGTTACATGTCAACTTCGTCACCTCGTCGTCTCCGTCTAGAGGTAGAAATATCACTCCCTAATAGTCTCAGGGTTATCTCCTTGTTCTAACGATAGAATTCCATTTCTCTTCTTTCTCGAACTTGCTTAGGACTAAGCCGTACCTAAACTTCTTGACAAAGTTCTCCCACGCTCGAGGCACTCCATGCCGTCTCCAACGATCTCGTATTTCAAGCCACCAATGCTCGGCGCACCATCAATCTAAGCACCGCTAAGGTCACCATCTCTTCGATATACAACCCAATGCAAAGATCTTCTCCATGCTTTCCGGCCAATGTTTCACCTTAGTAGTATCAGGCTTTCCATCAAAACTTTCGGTTTCAACTTCAAGAACCTTGCAAAACGGTAGAATCGTCTTTCAATCCAAACATACTTGAGGAGTTACACGCGAATCATTAACGTTTCTCTCTCTCTCGTCGCCCGTGTGTGCCCAAACCGGGTCTACTAGAACTAGCTCCACGCCAAGTTCTAACATAATACGCCTGCAAAGAACACTCGGCGTTAACAACTCAACAATAAACCCGACCCAACTAGGCCAAGGAACCTATCTGGCGAAATAGCTAACCTATAGCTCTTACCACTGTGACAACCCGGCTGGGACGAATCCAAATTAGGCTGCCGTCAAGACAAGCTAAAAGGCGGACAAGCACCCGGCCGCTAAGCGTGGTGGTGCGAGTCAAGAGTTGAACAACAAACTCTAAACAGGAAGGTAAAGCCATAACGATCTGAATAATAAAAACAACAACACTGTGGGGGCGAATCATAAGTGGGACCCAAGCCTATAATTATAAACTAAGGAATACAAAGTGAGAGAGCGACTTATCTCTCGACAAATCTACGACTCGCGTGGCCGACATTGCGCACGGACAACAAACCATCGGCAACCTAAGGCCGGCGAAGGCGGCGTGAAGAACAAGAACCCAACGATAAACAACAACTCTCGGCTATAACATGCCGGAGGAATAAATCAACCTAAAGAATAAGAGATTCAAATACTAATAACTAAACCAAGGACTCACGGCTAAAATTGTCGGAGATAGAAATAACCATAACACAATACTAGAATAAGCGAGCTAAAACCTTGCTCGAGGAAGATGACATAATAATTTCTAAATAAGTACAACGGCTCGACGGCTCGACCGAACGATCGACCGAACAGTCCCAAAATAAAACAATAATAAGATACTAACATAACTACCCAAGTAAAGTCTACATAACTTTACATTAAGTGTCTCACGAGATACATAACATAATAATAATAAATCCAAGCTTAAAGCCGGGAAGACAACCTTCTAGAAATCACTATCCGAGGCCGCCACGCGTACTAACGGGATCACTGCACACACTAAGGAAAAAAAACACACGGAGTGAGTCATAATGACCAACTAACTTACTAAATACAATTGTATGGCATAGCATGACGTGGCATGGCATAATGCACAACATGTATAAAATCATGGCATCTTAATCGTATACCAACAATAAACTTGTATTAAGTCATCAAGTGTCATAAACTTCATAAACCTCTTAGCACATTATCTTTCATATAAGTGCTCATAGTAAGCCACATAAGGGATAGAAGGTACCCCAAATGGTGCCGTTGTGTTGCTCTGCAATGCACAGCTTTGTTATACTTTATCGTGCAACATCGATGCTCTGTGATGTCATCGACTTTCATCGAGAACCACTCGATTTAGCTAGCAGCCAATGTCGCACGTATTGTTACGGCAAGGGGGCTACTTCCCCATTGCGGCCAACAATGGAGGGGTGTGTGAGGTCCCAGGTACGGCGATCCATAGCGAATACGAATCTTACGATTCGTATAGGCGTG
This sequence comes from Codonopsis lanceolata, assembly GCA_013146195.2. Classification (NCBI taxonomy): domain Eukaryota; kingdom Viridiplantae; phylum Streptophyta; class Magnoliopsida; order Asterales; family Campanulaceae; genus Codonopsis; species Codonopsis lanceolata. The sequence goes on along the minus strand of JABEVN020003789.1, from coordinate 12,434 downwards.
TCGTCCTACTTTCGTATACCAACATATAAAACCAATCCAAATAATGCCAGCTGGACTTACATGCAATGCACAAGTAGATATTTACTCGCATGCTCAAACAAGAATCAAGACCGATCATAGCGGACATATCAAATCAAGTAGGACATAAAGCTCTACACACCAATTTAACAATGCACATATTTGCACATACTTAACAAATCCAACCAACTTATAAGTTTAGTCAAAGAACCACATAATGAGGTACTCTTAATCCTCAAGTCATCACCCAATCAAAAGTAGCATATAAGCTCAAGAAATCACAACATGAGGTCTAACATAGTCCTCAACTCAAGATTCAACCAAAGACTATTATTTAGTCTAAGAACACCCACAAACAAGTCTTAGCATCTAGTTTCACTTAAAAGCACACCGGACTCAACCTTAGTCCCAATTGTCATAAATAATTGACTTCTTAAACCAATCTCGAGGGTACCAAAACTAACTCGTAGTCAAAACCCTGGAAGTGCTATCATGTGCACGCGACCCAATTCCCTAAGAGGGAACTCATTCAATTAATCATTTCCTAAAGGCATATGAGATCATAGGTTTGTCTCTAATGCTCCGTACCCTAACGAGCACGCTCTAAATAAATCCTCAATAAGCTTCTATATCGTGGGTGTCACAAATGGGACACAATTCGAGATGCTCGGGTACTCACAATCAAAACCAACCAAACCGAACATCGTAGATTTCAACATAAGGCTCACTAACATCTTATTGAACCTAAAATGACTCCATCGACTCTTAATATCGCATTTCATTAAATACACATTTCATAAATCCCAAAACTAACACATCATAAAATTTATATCAATTCTCCCAAAAATAATTCGGACTTGTTTCCCAAGCCTAAAAATCCAAGAATTCATCATAATCATAATCAATCAAAACCCAAATGTCGTAGAACTTCAACCCGAGTTTATTAACACATTATTGAGCTTATTTCGACTCCGTTGAGTCTAAATGCTAAGTTTCATTCATTTACGCACTTCCTCAATCTCAACATTATTACCCACTTTAATTAATAACAATTTCTCCAATAATTCGGGATTGATTCTCAAGCCCTAAAATTCAAAATAAAACCCAACATAGATCACAACCCATTTCATAAATCATATAATTTCAATTAAGTGATCATACTCATAATATATAGAGAGTTCACAAATCCAAAGCCCCAATCATAGGTCTACTTTCATAATAAACCCAAATAACATATGGACATGATTTCTAGCATACTCATAATCCTAGAAACACAAGATGAAGAACAATCATATACTTCAATAATCATAGAAGTCATCTTTCAAATGCTCCTAACAAGTTCATACTTCCAAAAAAATCCCCAAATTGGGCATACAAAGCATATCAAGTGTTCATTGCCCACAAATAGCATATAAGTTGTTTTCCTTAGGGCCAATGAACCAAAATCAAAAGGAAGTAACTTACCTAGCTTGAGTGAAAACTCAAGAGAACGCAAATCCGATCGGTGAACTTGTTCTACACGTCGAGGGCTTCAAGATTTCGAAGTTTGAAGGAAATCGGATGGTCGGATCGTCTTGGATCGAAGAGAGAAGGAAGCTAGGGCTTGAATATCTCCCATGGACTCTCTCTCTCTCTAACTCACGGTTTGTGTGGAGGAAATGAAGGAGGAAATGCTGAAAATTGCAAAGGGTTTGGCTTTTATACCTCCACAAACCAAGAGGGCAAAATAGGGAATTCCTTGGTACAATTAGTAGAGATTAGGATTAATCAATCACTAATCTAACCTTAATTAACTTCCAACTAATGTTAGGACATGATTTGGGTTTAGAGGGGGTTTAATGAGGGTAGGATAGGTATAATTCGTCCAAACACAAAACAAGGGAAAAATCCCGTAAGTGAGTTTCTGATGTTGAGGCGGGCGCCTCAACTGCTGAGCCATCTCCTGATTTTGTAATTGCTCCCAGAACTTGAGGCGGGCGCCTCACAAGATTCCAGGCGGGCGCCTGGGCTTCTGGACCTTCTTTATGTCCTCAAAACTTGGTCTAAACAAGTCCTAAATGGTCCCAACTTATGGGCAACCATTCTAAGGTCTAACCCAACTCAAAACAAGTCGGAAACACACCCGAACAACTCCCGAAACAACTCGGAGCGAAACCGGGAAGGGGTGCAACAACGTGCAACCGGAACGACGAATAAACTCGCAATCGAACGAGCAATGAAAGGAGACTTTGAAGGCAAGTCTAAGGGCTAATGAATAAGCATATTTGGTTGTTGTGGGATGATAGGGTTACTGTAGATATTGTTGGTGTCTCAAAACAGCAAGTTACAGTTAACTTACAGTTGAATAATGGTCATACTCTATGTGCTTCGTTTGTATATGCAGCGTGTACTAGTGGTGAAAGGAAGGAATTATGGCAGGATCTTGTTAATATAGCGAATGGTTTGTCTCAACCTTGGCTTGTCGGGGGCGATTTTAATATTATTGCTTCAGTAGATGAAAAATTAGACGGAGTTGGTTATGATACCGTTGGTATGACTGATTTTAATGACTTCATGATTAACACTGGTCTCGGTGATGCAGGTTACTGTGGGAGCAAATTTACTTGGTGTAACAACCACAGTGTTGGTTCTAGAATTTGGCAGCGGATCGATAGGGTCTTAATAAATGGTATTTATGCAGCAAAGTATTCTGGAATTTCGGTGGAGCATTTGGGACGGGCTATGTCTGATCATTCTCCTCTCTTAGTTAGTTTTCCTTTTATTACAAAACCCAAAAGTCAATTTCGTTTCCTCCGTATGTGGACGGAACATCCTGGTTTTTTAAAATTCGTTCAGGATCAGTGGGCAAAGCCGGTTATGGGAGATGCTATGGCAGTCTTGCATAGAAAATTATACTTTCTTAGGAGGGAATTGAGGAGATGGAATTGGGAAGTGTTTGGCAATGTTAATAGATTAGTGGAGCAGCCGGCGGGATAAAGTGCAATTTCTGGAAGACGCTTGTATTATCAATCGTTCTGATTCTGATTTCCAATCTCTAACCGAGGCTAAGTCTGTTTTGGCCCAGCTTGTTAAATGGAAGACGGAGCTTTTGCAACAAAAATCCCGTCAATTGTGGGTGAAGGATGGAGATCGTAACACTAGTTATTTTCATGCTTGCTTAAAAGAAAGAAATCGTCAGAATACCATCAAAATTCGGAATACAAATGGTTCGTGGTGCACAGATACTAAAGTTATAGGCGGAATGGCTGAGCATTTCTTTACAAATCTGTTTGCCAGCTCAGAGCCAGTGGTTGATGAGGACTTTTTTCGTTGTCTTCCGCAATTAGTAAATGATCAAGATAATGTTGATTTAACAGCGGTGCCTTCAGAACGGGAGATTTGGGATGCGATCTTCAGCCTTAATCCTGATAGTGCTCCTGGAGTAGATGGATTTACGGGCTGGTTTTTCCGGGCTTGTTGGGAAATCATAAAAGGGGATCTTGTCCCAGCTTTACAAGCGTTCTTTAATGGGGCAGATTTACACAAAGGTTTGACCACTACGGCTATTGTTATGATTCCGAAAATTAGCAGTCCAGAAGGTATTGGAGATTTCAGGCCTATAAGTTTATGTCCTTTTGCCGGAAAGATTATCTCAAAAATTGTGGCGACTAGACTGGCTTCAATTCTCCCTCATGTAATCTCTATGGAACAGACTGGTTTTCTTAAAGGTCGCAGCATACAAGAGAATGTCGTTTTGGCCCATGAATTAGTCCATCGCATTGATACGCGAGCTAGGGGGGGTAATGTTTTGTTTAAACTGGATATGTCGAAAGCGTACGACAGATTAGAGTGGGAGTTTTTGATCCGAGCTTTGCAGGGATATGGGTTTAATGTTCAGTCGCGGCTTTTGGTGTTGAGACTTTTGTCAAATATATGGTATACCATTCGGCTTAACGGAGATAGCTTTGGTTTCTTCAAATCGTCAAGGGGAGTTAGGCAAGGCGACCCTCTCTCTCCTTTACTTTTTATCTTGGCTCAGGATGTTCTATCGCGTAATATTTCGGTTTGGGTTGAGAATGGCTTTATCAAACCTTACATGCATGGTCGAGGTGGTTTGGTGATATCGCACCTTTTTTACGCGGACGACATGCTTCTTTTCTGTAATGCTGGTAAGGATTCCGTTCTGGCTCTTCGGAAGGTGCTCAGTATGTATGAGAAAGGATCTGGTCAACTTATAAATTTGGAAAAAAGTGGGTTTTTTATATCCAAGTTTTGTTCTCCTCATCGAATCAGGCAGATAGCTTCTTGGTCAGGCTGTACGCATAGAGCTCTTCCGATAACTTATTTGGGCATTCCGTTGTTTAAAGGCAGAATAAAATCAGTTTATTTTGGGGCTTTGGTGGATAAAATTATTTGCAGAATTAATGGGTGGAAGTCAAATTTGTTATCTTTTGGAGGCAAACTTGTCTTATTGCGATCCATTCTTTGCAGCATCCCCTTATATACCATCGCTGTTATTCGCGTTCCGAAATCAGTGCTTCGGCGTCTCCAATCCGCTTTTGCTTCCTTCTTATGGAGTAATAATGGAGAAAGGCGTATGCATTGGATAGCTTGGGAGTCGGTGTGTAGACCCCTTGATGAGGGTGGGCTGGGAGTGCGATCTTTGGAAGCTGTGATGACTTCGCTTCAAGCTAAGCTTGCTTGGTCGATTCTCCAAGGGAAAAGTCTTTGGGCCCGATTTGCAGCTTGTAAATATGGGGCTGATGGTACTGTAATTCTCGCTTGATGTCCCGCCGTAAATCAATTTATAAGCATATATTAGATCTTCAAGATAGTAGCGATGGTTGGTGGGTCGTGGTGATATTTCTTTCTGGGGATCTAACCTGAATTTCGGAGTTATTTTAGAGGTCCGCTTCGATGGATTATCGTCTTTCTGTTCGAGATGGTCTTCAAATTCTGGATCAGCTTTCTCCATTTATTTCTGAAGCTAATCTTGAGTTGGTTAAAAGGGTTAGATTGAATGCTATGAGAGAAGATAAGTTAGTATACTCTCGGACTACCACGGGGGATTTTCAAGTTTCAGCTCACTGGAATTATAATCGTACTAAATGGCCGAAGCTGTTCTGGGCATGCAAAATCTGGCAGTACTGGATCCCATGGAAGGTTAGTGGATTTATGTGGAAGCTTTGCCAAGGAGCTTTGCCGGTAGATACTCGTCTTCAGGATAAAAAAATTGTTTTGGCATCCAAATGTGTATGTTGCTTTCATTCTCATGAAAGAGAGTCGATTGAACACCTCTTTTTATTTTCTGATGTGGCTATCGAGATATGGAAGTCTTTAGCTCGCTGTTTTCATCTAATAGAGGTTTATGCGTCTATTCAGCATTTGTTATCTATATGGATGAATAGAGTGTCCGTTCAGAACCAGATTGGGGCTTGCAAAATTGGTACGGTGGTGTTAGGATGCTGGGAATTATGGAAGGCTCGTTGTCGAGCTGTGTTTGATAATATTCCCATGAGCACTCAGGAGATCCTTCGAGGGGTCCGAAAGGGTTTACAGAATATGATGAGCTTGTATAGACCGAAAGTGGTTTCAAATGTGGATGGGATTATAGGTCTTCAATCTTTTCGGATACCCATTAATCAAGTTCGGTTACGGCGAGGGTGCTGGGTTCGGTGGGAGCCTCCAGAGATGGGTGCGTATAAGCTTAACACAGATGGGTCGGCTAGACATGGTTCTTGTACAGGGGGTGGTATTATTAGAAATTACCAAGGCAGAATGGTTTGTGCTTTTTCGGTCTTCTATGGCCCAGGTACGAATACTTTTGCGGAGATAGCTGCTCTTAGAGATGGTCTGCTTTTATGTCGGAGACTGGGTTTAGCCAAGGTTTATGTAGAGACTGATTCTCAGGTGGCAGCTCGGGGTTTGGTTGGTTCTCAAAACTTTCCTTGGCAGTTTGCGTATGAGCTTTTGGACTGTAAGGAGATTATTGGTGATTACTCCATCCGGCATGTTTACAGAGAGGTGAATGGTGTGGCGGATAGGCTTGCAGATAACGCGCACATGGTATCTCAGTATTCTACGTATGATGTCATTTCCCAACTTCCGGCAACGGTTCGACATGCTTTTAGACAGGATTGTTTGGGTTTATACAATTATCGAAAATGATTTTGTTTTTCATTTTCTTATAGAGGTAAGGCTCCTTTTGTTCTCGCTTGTCCTAGTGAGGCAGGTTGTCCCCCTCGTTGTTTATTTCCTCTGTTTTTAATAATATTCCATTAAAAAAAAAAAAAAAGAAGCTTAAATACTTCTAGAAAGTTGAATAACAACTAGGGAAATAAGAATTCCAAAGGAGGGACGATTACGCGACTCAATCCCCGAACTACGCGATAGAGACGAACGCTATCTCCAAAGCTTCCAAATCATCGATAGACTTAAGGAACACCTCCAACTTGAAGTCTAATACCTCTAAACATGTTAATCAATCATCTTATAAAGGTCTAGGACCAAACCAAGGTCACGAACGCAAAACGCAAGCAAACCCTCAATCGCGTCGCATTCCGACTATCGTCGAGTCACGACTTGTGACTTTAGCAAGTCAACAACTATATGGAGTCTCTTAATAATGTTTTGGTCTTAACGTGGTCTCTCATACATATCTAGACCCTCTCGCAAACCAATCATACAATCAACAAAGGAAGAAGTGCAAGTATAGCACGCAAACCGAGATAACGAAGGAGCGGGGTGTTACACGCGGTCTATAAACAATTAGGTTTAGGAGAACTAAAACCCACTAGTATGCAATTACAATTAGCTGATCGCTCAGTTAAATATCCCTTGGGTATAGTGGAAGATATCCTAGTTCAGGTTGATAAATTAATCATACCAGTAGACTTTGTGGTTCTAGAGATGGAAAGGAAGATTTGCACCAATAATGAAGTCCCAATATTGTTAGGCAGACCATTTATGGCAACTGCCAATACAATGATTAATGTGAAAAATGATAAACTCACAATGTCAGTCCTAGGTGAAACAGTTGAAATCTCTGAGTTCGATGCTATGAATAGACCTAGTGACATGAGTGCCTGCTTTTCAATAGATGAGATTGAGAAATTAACAACCGAAACTTTTGAAGAAGAGGAAGATTATGAGAGAGATAGATTTATTGTCTATGATGATAGCCCTATCCCTCCCATAAAAATCGACATTGAGGAAATTGAAAGAGAAATAGAAGAAGAAGAAAGATTAGAGAAAGAAAAGCTAGAAGCTAGTAAAAAGAAATATGAAAAAGAAATAAAGGTAGAATCAGAAAATAATTCTGATGAGTCAGAAAAAGTAGTAGAAGAAAGTTATGAAATCAAAGATGATGAAGTAGAGATTCTAAAATCTCTCTTTAAAGAAATTGAGATAAAAGATATTGAGATAAAAGATATTAAGGAAGAAAAGCAAGTAGAGAATAATGAGGCTAAAATAAAAGAAACAATTAAAGCAGAAAATTCTGAATTTATGCCTTCCATTAATTCTCCCAAAGTCGAAGAATTAAAGCCATTACCATCCCACTTAAAATATGCATTTTTAGGGAAGGTAACACTTTACTGTTATTATAGCAGGCTTAACGTAAAAACAAGAAGCAAGTTTGTTAAAAGTCTTATGGACACATAGAGAAGCTTTAGGATGGTCCTTAGCTGACCTAAAAGGAATTAGTCCCTCTATGTGCATGCATAAAATACATTTAGAAGAAGGTAGTAAACCTTCTAGAGAAAGACAAAGAAGACTTAACCCACACATGGAAGAAGCTGTTAGGAAAGAAGTTCTTAAGCTCTTAGATGCGGGTATAATTTACCCTATATCAGATAGTAAATGGGTTAGTCTTGTTCAAGTAGTTCCTAAGAAGTCAGGAATTACAGTTGTTAAAAATGATAAAGATGAATTAGTCCCTACAAGGACTATAACTGGTTATAGAATGTGTATCGATTTGCGTAAATTAAATGCGGCAACTAGGAAAGACCACTTTCCTTTACCATTTATTGACCAAATTCTTGAAAGATTAGCAAGTCATGAATATTATTGTTTTCTTGATGGTTTTTACGGATATAATCGGATCCCTGTTGCACGAAGACCAAGAGAAAACAACCTTTACATGTCCCTTTGGTACTTTTGCTTTTAGGAGAATGCCTTTTGGGTTGTGTAATGCACCAGCTACTTTTCAAAGATGCATGATTTCTATATTTTCAGATTTAGTTGAAAGATGCGTAGAAGTTTTCATGGACGATTTTTCAGTTTTCGGAAATTCTTTTGATCATTGTTTAGAAAACCTTACATCTGTCCTAAAAAGATGCTGCGAAACTAATTTAACTTTAAGTTGGGAGAAAAGTCACTTCATGGTAAAACATGGAATTGTCTTAGGGCATGTTGTTTCAAATAAAGGCATTGAAGTTGACAAAGCTAAAATTGAAGTTATTTCACAACTACCCCCTCCCACTTCAGTTAAAGGAGTTCGAAGTTTTCTTGGCCATCTTTGGTTTTTATCGAAGATTTATAAAAGATTTTTCCAAAATCGTAAACCTCTATGTAATTTGCTAGCAAAAGATACAGAATTTATTTTTGATAAAGAATGTTTAGAAGCTTTTAATTTATTAAAAGAAAAGTTAACTACTTGCCCCAATTTTATCCGGCCACGATTGGTCACTCCCTTTTGAAATCATGTGTGATGCATCGAGTTTTGCAATTGGAGCCGTGTTAGGACAAAGGGTAGATAGAAAGCCTCATGTGATCCATTATGCTAGTAGAACTCTAAATGATGCTCAATTGAATTATACCACTCTTGAAAAGGAATTTTTAGCGATAGTATATGCTTTAGAAAAATTTAGATCATATCTGCTAGGATCAAAGGTGATAATCTTTTCTGATCATTCTGCATTGAAATATCTCTATTGAAATATCTCTCAAGTAAGAAGGATGCTAAACCAATATTAATTAGATGGATGTTATTGTTACAAGAATTTGACATAACAATCAAGGATAAAAAGGGAACCGAGAATGTTGTGGCCGACCACTTGTCTAGGTTAGAATTTTCACCCTTGCTAAACGTCAATTTCTTGATGATCCATCCCCATTAATGATAATTTTCTGATGAACAACTCTTAGCCATTAAAGATTCGACCCTTGGTATGCTTGATTTTGTCAACTATTATGTGTCGATATCATTAATCCGGATTTTGATCACCGAAAGAAGAAATTTTTGGCGGAAACGAAAAATTATTTTTGGGAAGCTCCTCACTTATATAAGATTTGTTCTGATTCTTTAATAAGAAGATGTATTCCAGAAAAAGACCAACAAGGTATCATGGAATTTTGCCATGGATATTCTTGTGGAGGTCATTTTAGTGGTAATAAAACTGCTCGAAAAATTTTGCAATCAGTGCGTATTGGCCTCTTGTTTTTAGAGATTGTGAAGCTGTTTCTGAGAACATGCGATAAATGTCAAAGAGCAGGTGGTATAGGAAAGAAAGCGAGATGCCCTTACATGTTAATTTAGTAGTTGAAATTTTTGGCGTTTGGGGTATTGATTTTATGGGTCCCTTCCTGTGTCCAATAATTGCGAATATATTCTAGTAGCAGTTGATTACGTCTCTAAATGGATAGAAGCAGTAGCAACCAAGACTAATGATGGAAAAATAGTAGTCAAATTTGTAGAAGATTTATTTGCTAGATATGGAGTCCCTAAGGCCATAATAAGTGACCAGGGAACTCATTTTACCAATAAGTTGTTAAATAATGTTCTTAGAAAGCATGGTGTAACTCACAAGTTAGCTACACCTTATCATCCACAAACATCCAGGACAAGTAGAAGTAAGCAATAGGCGGATAAAAGCGGTGTTAGAAAAGCCCGTTAGGCCTAATCGTAAAGATTGGGAATCTAAACTCAAGGATGCTTTATGGGCATACCGAACTGCTTTTAAGACACCCATAGGAATGAGTCCATATAGAATGGTATATGGCAAAGCTTGCCATTTACCAGTTGAAATTGAGCATAAAGCCTATTGGGCAATTAAAGAATTAAATTTAGATTTGACATTGGCCGGAGAAGAAAGATTGTTCGATTAAATGAGTTAGAAGAACATAGACTTAATTCGTATGAGAATGCGAAGACGTATAAAGAAAAGACCAAAAAGTATCATGACATGGGATTAGCCAACAAAATGCTTCATCCAGGTATGAAAGTATTATTGTTTAACTCTAGGTTAAGGTTATTCCCAGGAAAGTTAAAATCCAAATGGTCTGGTCCTTTTAGAATAAAATGCAATTTATCCTCATGGGGCTGTTGATATAAAACCCCAAAATAATGAAGTGTTTAAAGTGAATGGACAGAGCTCAAGCCATATTTTGAGCCAATGTCGGTTGAGCGAACAATTGAATTAATCCGTTTGACAATGAACCACCAAGAGACTAGGCTTGCGGTTTGGTCGAGCCAAAGACATTAAACAAAGGCGCTAAGTGGGAGGCAACCCACTATGTTGAAAGTTATTTAGTTTTTAGTTAGTTTAAATATGCTTTTCTCCGTTAAATTTAATTTTTGGACATTTAATCTTAAATTAAATATGTAAAAATTCAAGTTTGGGGGAGAAAAACGTCTTAGTGTTGTATTTATATGTTACTAATAATTTTTAGTTTAGAATTTTGTTTAGATTTTGCATACAGGAAATATCCAAGACATAACGGAAGTTAACGAAGTTACGGAAGGGCTAAGCGCAAAGCGTTGAAAAGGCGAAAAGAAAAACAAGAAGGAAGTCAACTTCCCACCTTGCGGGCAGTGTGGAGGACACTGCGACCGCATAAGGTCCCAGTAAAATGCAGAATCCCATGCGTCATATCGGTCATGGGGAATCAATGAATCGGCTTTTGCCGCCTTGCGGACGCAAGGTGTGGCGCACTTGCGACCGCATAAGGTCCCCTTAAAACATCTGCGGGCCATTTGCAGAAAACACAAAAATCTTCACTCCCTCTTCCAAGCAAAGCGGCAAAGCCGATTTCCTCTCCAAGAACCGCATTCAGATCGTTGAATCCTTCAAAACGGCGGCACTATCTCAAGATACTCTCTCTCCTCCTCCTCAAAACTCTTCATCTCCTCATTCACTCATCCACCATTGCACTCCACAAAGTGAAGACTTTGAAGAAGAAGGAAGAATAACCTCAATTGCCATTGAAGATCGAACTCCACACTCAGTTGCAATCACTCAATTAAGGCTGCAAACAAGTAACCCTAACACCCTATTTAATTTCATACGTAAAATATTTGCATGCTAGGGTGTTAGATATTTTTAACGTAGATATAATTTTTGCATGCTTTAGAATAAATTTTTATTTTTAAATTTTAAAACAAAATTTTAATTGATAAACTTTTTAGGTTTTAAAATTTTATATCAAACAAAATGTTTAGAAAGCGTAGAAATACCGGCTCTTCATCCTCCGGCCCGCTTAGGAGGAAGAGCACAATTTTGACATCACCCGCCTGCGGTCCTACGGCATGAAAGGTACACCAACAAACTCTCCAAGTCCTTGTGCCCAAAAGGGATTTCAAGGTGAAGACTTTGGTCCCGCCCCTGCTCGATGGCTCGTAGGTGGGGACGTTAGATTCTCCGCCAAGGACGCCGTAGTCCCATTGTCCGAGAATTCTACGCCAATGGCAACATTGGCATGGATGGCGTGTGCTAGACACTCGTTAATGTTAGAATATGGTAGTTGATTTTTCGCCCAAAGCATTAACACGTATTTCGCACCTCCAACTTGCGGTTGGCACACACCTCCACCCCCCGATCCTACGAGGTGGTGAATGCCGCCATTGCTCTCCCGTGTGGAGTGGTCCATAACCGTAACTCCACCATTGGACCACGCACCATGAGAGTCCTTCTCCTCCAAGACACGCCAAGCCCTTGTATAAATTTGTTTATGACGCCTCATGCCCTCAAGTCACCAAAACACTGAATTGGGAGAGGGCCGCCTGACCTACACCATTATGATCGGGGGTCCATTGATGTTGGCCGCTTGATCAACGGCCAAATCAAGACCCTTATTAGAGGTAGGACGAATGCGGGTTCGCTCCCGCATTTGATTACCGACTTGTGTAGGGGGCAAATGTGAGAATGCCCAAACACGCCGAGAGGTTTGAAGGCTGGTCGGTCCTGGCCATTACTAGGCCATTTTGTTTGAACATCACCAAGAAATGAGAGTGAGAGTTCCTCAAGACGAGGAACCGAAGAGGAAGAGGACCCGCCGTTGGGATCTTCCAACAAAGTTGGAGGAAGCCGTCCTCCAAACCGATATGGTGAGTCAAGAAGCTGGCACAAATGCGCGTCGAATTTTAAATGGGAATTCGGGTTAACACCGCGGACATAATGTTTCAAATTATTATGGGCTGCCATCGTGCACGATCCCCG